>JADLZN010001460.1:0-63235 GCA_018155175.1 Sinocyclocheilus anophthalmus
CACTGCAAGGCTCTTCCAGACAGCAACAAGATAATGAACGTCACCTTGGCCCGCTCGGTCACAAACAGGTGTGGTTGCATCTCCAGGTAGAGGGAACATTGCAACAAAAACCCGCTGCAGAAGGCTGCCTCACCTGAGAAGCTCGCTGGCCGGGCCATGGGACAGGCGGGTGGGGAGGCAGTGACAGTCCGGACGGGTAAGGGTTCCGGTGAGGAGGTGCTCCAAGAATCCATGAGTCCGTGTTGTAATCCGTTTAATTTTTGGGGCTGGTCTTCTGTCACATCCGGGACAAAGAGGCAAACAGACAGGTTAAAGTAAGTCAGGGTGTTTATTAAAAGGAACTGAAGAGCAGCTTCCAACATAAAGAAATCAAACTTAGGAATTAATGGAAGCAGAAAACACAGTCTTATCTGGGGTTGGCACTTTGGTCCTTCGGCCGAGAACTGAGGAATCCGAGGCTTGACAGGCGGATAGGTAGGCAAGGAACCCGTGCTGAGATGCTTGTAACCTTGAGGCCAGCCGACGAGTGAATGAGGTGAGTGTGTATTTGACTGGTGTGGTAAGTGGGTGCAGGTGTCCGTAATTAGTAATCAGGTGATTGTGAGCGGGTGTAGGAGGCTGATTCGGCTGGTGAGGCAGGTGTTTCCGTGACAAATACGAGGTTGAGTAAATAATGGCATTTTTAAAATTCTTGTCATGAACGTGAACAAGATTAACAGTGAATAATAACTTAAACTTTCTCACACAAAGTTATCATATGGCTTCAGAATTTTTTTTTGATCATTTTAATTATATTTATAATTGATTAAAGTATTTAATAATTTGCCTATTTTTATATTAATATTTCATTTTATAATTGTATGTTGTTTCTTTTGGCCCTTAACAGTCCCTATTCACTATGAATTATGTTGTTGTATGGCATCTCTACTGGAAAAATAATAGCATGCAGGCTTGGAACAATGTGAGGGTGAGTAAATAATAAGAGAAATTTCCTTTTTGGCCAAAATTTCATTTTTGACTCTTCCTTGCAACATGGTCTTTTGTGATGATGGTGTATAGGGAACCATAAAATGCAGTGCAGTTTTTGGCAGCATCAACATTGGGCACTTTGCTCTCTAATCTCTTCCTCCCTGGGAAAGGGAACATGAATGAGGGAGTGGGTATGTTTATAAAGGTGCTCTGGTACACGGTGTGCTTGGACAATCTTCTTTTTTTGTGAAATGTGTATGAGTGAGTAACACTTTCTCTTATGAAGTGTAAGATTACTCATACATGGGCTGAAAATCATCTGGAAATAGTTTGAACATCCTGAACGCATTGTAACATTTTCTACATCAAAACACGATGACAACAACAATAATAACGCTTGTTTTCTCTCTTCACAGACAGCATTGAAGACTACATTCAGACCACCTCATCACATGTGGAAACTGCCAATCAGGAGCTAGCAAAAGCCAGTCATTATCAGGTATGTTATTGACTTCCTGGAAAGCTATTGTGTTGATAACTGCATTAAGGTACACAAAAAGCAGTTTGGTATGTAAAATGAGTGTCTCTGTAACAGTCTATGAACACAATTATTGTAACAGGTTTGTTTATTGGTTTCAGTTGACATCACACAGTGAGATTTTCAACATGCTGTCATTCATTAGCTGCTCACTTCAGTAATCACCCTTCACAAATTACCTGACGGGCAGACAATTAAACCTTGTGCAAATTGAAATTTGTCATGACAGTGTTGGGCAAGTTACTTCCAAAATGTAATACATTATATATTACTAGTTACGGTCTTTATAAGTAATTCCTTACCTTACAATATTACTGTCTCGGAATTGTAATGCGTTACATGACTCCTGAATTACTTTTGAGTTACTTTCACCAAAATATTCACAGAAGTATTATAAAATGCCAAAATGTAGTTTATTGCTGCTCATTCTACATCCAGTGGAGGGTAATGTGGTAGGTCTATATAGCATACAATTATAAAATCATATTTAGATGCCGGTATGTAGGTCTACATTAATGTTACGTTGTAGTTTAGGTTAAACACAGATAAGCAGAAACCACATTATTACATTCCTAAATAGCACCGGTAAATTAAGCGAAATGTTATAATGTACAAACAATAAACACAATACCTAGCCTATAGGCAAATTTGAACGTTTTCAGAAGAAAATAAGAATGAAAAATATAAGTTGCTAAACAAGCCAAAACGAATTAGGCTAATCAGTGGCGGCGCTTGACGGGGCCCATCAGAAACTTGCTTAGCCCCGGCACAGCCCCCCCCAAGGATTTCCTAATGATGTTCCCTTATTTTTGGTGTCACTTTCATTAACATTAAAAAAATAAACATACAAAAAATGCCTAATATGTGGCCTATAAACGATTGATATTATGGGGGAGGGGTCAAGCAACACAAGCAAGCAACGCGCAAACTGTGCAAGAGTTATGTCGGTGAACGTCAGTCAATTCACTATAGAGAAAGTAAAAAAACTGACGGAACTTTCTAACGCTGCATTAACGGCGCATATTCTCTGAGACAACAAGAGACAAAATTACTTCAATATAGGCTGATGAGGGTATATATCTGTCTTAAATTATTCCCTTAATATTTATCTTGTGGCCCATTTCCTATAGTGAAAAACATGAGAAGAAACGTTTTTCGCGTTAAACAGGTTGTTTTTGAAAATCTGTGCACGAAATAAATCTGCTCTTAATTTTCATCGATGACTGCAGTGTTAATAATTTTAATTATAGGCCTATAATTCAATTGTATAAATTAATAGACCTGTTTAAAAAAAAACTAAAAAAAAACATTCTCAATGAGGAGTAGCCTAAGCTAATAGCCTAAGTTTTAATTGGCCTCACAGTGCGCCATATGGCGCGGAACGGCATAGTAATATAGACTATGATTTAACAAAAACAGATTTTGTTATTTTTAGTTAAACTTAATTTTTGTTGCTTGTCTGCGCTCGTCCGCCGCCTTTTTTCTCTTCTCCGACCCCGCAGCTCTCTCCGATAGCTTAGTGTTAGTGGCACCAGTCCAGTGTTTCCAGGTTTTACTCGTGCTATTTCTCCATGTTGAGAGTTTGGTGTCGCACATATTGCTAAGCATTCTTATCCTTTTCTCCGATAAACTGAAAATAACAGGAGTGTGTCCATCTCACAAATGTAGAATCCGTCTCTGCAGTCATCTCAACCATCTAATTCCAGCAACAGAAGATAGACAAACTATTTTACCCGTGGAATTTTTTCTCTGGTGCTGTTTTGCGGTGTTGTTAATATGTTGTTGTAACTTGCGTTACTGAGATTGTAACGAGTAATAATATTACCCAAATTTTATTAGTAATGCGTTATATTACTGCGTTACAGCAAAACGTAATATACTACTGTAATAATATTACTTTTGTAATGCGTTACTCCCAACACTGGTCATTGATGGTTCACAAGCTCTGTTTGAGTATTAATAGTTATGTGAAGAAACAAAGGTTGTATTACACCTTTGTTTACCCTGATGCCATGCTTGTTGTAATTGACAGTCAGTACTTGTTTTTTGTTTTTATCAAAAACAACGTAATTGCATTCAAAGTATGTATTTTATCAGTTCATGCATTCCTTCAAACCTATGTTCTTGGCATTGTTATTGCAAAGCTCAACTTTAACATGGTAGATCCAAACTCTGGTACAGATTAATTGATACATTAGTTATTACATGTGCAGTGATACATTTGCCTTTTGTGAAATATTATTACAATTTAAAATAAACTGTTTTTTATTTAATATGTTTTAAAATGTAATTTAATCCTGTGATACAAAGCTGAATTTTCAGCAGCCATTAGTATTCATTTCATTCATTCATTGATTTTTCAGAAACCATTCCAATATGCTGATTTGCTGCTCAAAAAAAAATTTCTAATGATTATCAATGTTGAAAACTGTTGTGCTGATTAATATTTTTGTGGAAGCCGTGATACATTTTTTCCCAGGATTTTTTGATGATAGAAAGCTCAAAAGAGCAGCATTTACTTAAAAAACAGCCGTACTCATAGCTGTTGAAGCCATAATTCATTCTGGCACTCTCACACACTTACATTCTCCTTTCACATACATACATTTTACTCTCAAACCACCGCCATACCATTCCCCGCACTTCACATACATACCCAATACTTGCTTTCACACACTTACATTCTCCTTTCACATGCATACATTTCTACTCTCACACACATACATTCTCCTTTCATACACACATATATACTGTATATATATATATAGGTCCTGATCAGTATGGCTGAGGTAGATGAGGCGGCCGCAGAAGTATTTCAGCAAGCTATGTGGGTTTAAAAAAAAAATAAATAAATATTATCATCGTGAAAAGGTTACATGGCCTCGTCCCTTGAGCGAGTTGTGATGGAGACAAAAAAAAACGGGCTCAGCCTCAATCATGTTGCCAGATACACGTATTATAAGCGTCTATGGATTTTTTTTTCTCCACTTAATTTAGGAAGTGAATAAAGTGGGAGGTTGCAAGTTAGGGACAGCGATATCTTTATATTATTTCCATAACTCAAGATTTGGACTCATTTATTTATTTTTAGATTATTTTGTTTGTTTTTCAATACCTGGCAACGCTGGCATTTAAACTGACAGTAATCAAAAACGACCAGGTTAAAAACAGCACGGGCAGGTTATTCCTGACAGGATACAATTCGGTAATACAAACGTAGTGATCATCATGATATATTATATTTAAGACAGATGCACTGAAGACGGACACAAAGAAGAGAGAATCGTCGCGCAAGCAGAGAAAATGCTGTACCAGACAGAACAAATTCATTGTTCGCGATGCTCGAAATACTGAAAGAAAACCATAATTATGGAATTAGGGTGGGGGTTAATATGGATATATTTCTCAGGAGAACTGACTGTCTTCAGAAAAGTTTCGATGGCATTTTTTTTTTCCTTTTACCTTCGTTAAATACATATTAAAGTAATATTAATAAGCGCAGCACTGCTTACAGCAATAACCCAGGAAATGCTGCTATGTTCTATAAGCGACACCTGGTTTCAGAGATTGAATTATCATTTTCATCAGAATCAGAAAGAGCTTTATTGCAAAGTGTGTTTACACACACACAAGGAATTCATCTTGGTGTAGGAGCTTCCAGTACAGAAAGTTAGCCTACAGTCATAGTGCCAGAGCATACATATAAATAAGGTAAAAAACATAAATATAATAAGAGTAATAAAAAAATATTGATTCAGCCCATCTGATGTTTTTGTTTTGTGCAGTTGCTCATGGGCATATATTGTTTGTTTGTTGTTGTTCAAGTTGTTTGGCCAGTAACAGAGCAAAAAATAAACATTTAATAAATGTAAAAGTAAATAAATAAACGTAATAAAAAACTAAATAAACTGGCAACGAGTATGGGAATCGGCTCATTTGATGTCTAAAAAAAATCGCCCATATATTTGGACATCCTTGGTTATAAAAAAATTATGAAGGCGACTGTTGTGTGCGAGAGAGAGTAGGAAATGGATTATGTGCATGGAGAATGCAAAGTGTTGTGCAGTAGAAATGAATATGTTCCGAGACGTCCAAATGATGTATGTGAAAGCGAAAATGGGCCCCTGTGAGAGTAGAAATGCATGTATGTGAAATGAGAATGTATGTTTGTGTGAGAGTAGAAATGTATGCATGTTAAAGGAGAATGTAAGTGTGTGAGAGTGCCAGAATGAAGCTTGTACGACCCCTCCTATATAAAAATTTTTTTTTTCTTTTTTTAGGTTTCTTCACCTCAATGAATTCTCCACTTCTCGTGGTATTTTAGAAATCATTTCCCCTCAATATCATTTACCTTTTAGCTCTGTTGTCCAGTCATACAGGTGTCATGTGAGACACTTAAAAGGGTCATCGGATGCCCATTTTCCACAAGTTAATATGATACTTTAGGGTCTTAATGAAAAGCCTATAACATACTTTGGTGTAAAATTTCTCAATTGTAGTAAAAAACACCAGAGCAGACGGTAAACTTCAGCCGCGAAACTTGCTAACTAGCACATGTTAGGAAAGATTCATAAAAAAACCCTTATACTCACTTCTTCTGTAAATGAAGCTGAATCACGAATGATTCGTGCGAACATAGATGCATTTAGGCAGATCAGGGGCACATTCCCTTCAAAAATGAATTAAGTGACGTTAATCCTCTGCATCTTCAGTGGCTTAGATGTCGGGAGTAAATGACGATTGCTATGTTCATTATTACATCCAACAACAGAACAACACCTCAATCGCATCGGAGTCATTCTTGTCTACATCTGCTCCGGAGTCGACACAATGGCGGACTGATGACAGCTCATTCAGGGCGGGTCTAAGGTAAGACGCTACTGTCAATCAAACTATCATGGGAGGGGCCTGTGCAGAACTACATCATTCTGACAGGAATCTCAGAACAGCCGGATTTGAGAAATATCAGAAATATCCCTATTTTAAAATAGGGATTTAAAAAAAAAACACTTGGTGGATCTTTATCATTATAGGGTGGATGTGTACAAACACTACCAACACACATTTATGTTCAAACAACAAAAAGTGAATTTAGCATCCGATGACCCCTTTAAATAATCATCTGTTATTTCTGCTTAGGGCATGTGTGCCCCTTTTTTTCTACTTTGACAACCCCACACTTATACTTTGACCTTTGTTTTCTTATATTCCCGTCTGATTAGAGCAGTTGGTGTTTAGATGTGGCCTTTCATATAGTTCCTCCCTGGGATTCACAATAAAAACATGGGCTAATAATGGATGGTCATGCATGTGTGCTTACCCACATTGCGTGTGTTTCTACCTGTCCACCGATTCCTATCCATGTGAGTTTGTGTGTGGCAAAGCAAATTAATGTCCAAAACGGGTGCTTTAACATTCCTCTCTTGGCCATAGTTTTCTCGCCTCTTTCTTCCTCCACTTACAAGAGCGCAAGGGAGTAAATGTGTGAGTAGCAACAGCTTTTGGATTAATTGTCATTTCATTATCTCAAGGAGAGCTCAGCCATGACCAAACCACGCAGAGCAATTTAGCACTTCAACGGTCCCGCTGCCGCCCACCCTGAGGGGAGGAGGGAAGCGCCTGACTTAGGGAGCTACCCCGTTTCCTTTCGAACATCTCCCATAAACCCATACTGTTGAACATTACACACACAAGTCAATTAAAAATAGCAAGTAATTTTCTTTCCACGGACCAAAATGTCAGTTAACCTAATGTAGGAAATAAATTTAATATATAATCCATCAAGCCAAAAGCAGTTCCTCTCCGCTCATGGAAGGTCCGTAAGTGACAAGAATGATGTTGTATCAGCCCCATCAGAGTTCAGTGGAGCACGATGGAACATGATTGTTCATTACCATGCTGCTGCTCCAAACTCTAAACTCAAATGAACAGGCACTGAACAGAGTTCACACCATAATACACAGACTCCAGACTTCATTTACCATTACTCATTTTCTCACTCTTTCCATTACAAGCCCATTTTGTGATGTGGAAAAGTGCTTTACTGGGCACTCTTAACTAAGTGAACCTTAGTTAAGTTTATTAAATTCAGTGCTAAGGTCAAAAAGTACTTACAAGTCTTTTACAGTTATTGTGTCCCTTTTCCTGTAACTAGAAATACTAGTTTATAATTGCACAATGTTTGTAAAAATATATATATTGTATATATATATTACACTCTAAAAACGGCTGGGTTAAAAAACAACCCAGTTTGGGTTATTTTGGCAACCCAGCATGCTCGGGTCAGTAAAAAGGGACGAAACAGCGTGGGGTGTTAACCAACAAGTGGGTATATGTTTGACCGCAGCCTGGTGTTGCTTTTTTTTTATGGTTTAAAATTACGACAATGCTAGGCTACTAAAATGAACCAAATCGAGTAGACATTAGAAACCTACAAATAGGGTGCATTTTAAACATAACTTACACACACAGAAGAAGAAGACTATCAAAAGGTAAATTTTATGTAAATAGAGGGGAAAACAGTCAAAAGTCACATGCATGTAAGAAGAAATGTAGAACAGTATGGCATTAGAGGGTTAAATGAAGTTTAAGATCAAATTGACTCGTTTGGTAAGTGGTATTCTTTATCATTGTATAACACATACTTTCATACAAAAAACACTATTGACCCCAATAGTTGTACAATTACGTTACCTAGTTACCGTTATTACAAACTTTATCGCATGAAAGTAAAATAAACACTAACAATCTGATATTATACATTTATCAGAAAATATGCTGTGAAAGAATGGGGATGCTGTATGACATGACTGAGTGTAAAACCATTCTACTAAACAAAACACAGAACCGCATTTAACATTTGTTTTACCAAATATACACTTACAGTTTGGTTCATACAGTCCATGATATACAATAGGCATCGCGGCCAATTTCAATGACTTCTTTAGCATAATTGATGTGCCCCATCACGCAAGAACAGGCTACTTGATCCTATATTTTACACCTCTATCCAGGGCAATGCCACCTCTTTTCCACATTTATACAATGTCTGCGTGTTTCATTCTTTTGTGGGATCCCATATTGTCGTGACCTAGTGTCTGTCCTCATTTGACTCAGCATTACCACCCTTTTTTTTATACCCCAGTCACCACCTGTTCTTATCAGTGGCCCCTAAAAGAGAAAAACATTTGAAATAATTAAGCAACATGTATAAAATCTATCCATTTTAGTAAGATGGCTCCACATAGGTGCATCCACATCAGTAATGATAGGTAAATAGTCTGTTTTATAATTTCAACCACATTGTGTGGTTGTTTAATGTCTCTGTAATGGCAGCACTAGTGAGAGGGCATGTAATATTGTTTAAATAAAAATACCGACCTTTTCCAGAAAGATACCTTCTTTACTGACACCACCATTACAAAACAGACACGGCATCACCATACCTCAAAATGTTCATGTCCGTGGAGGGCCTGCTCTTTTAAGGTTATTTCACCAAAAAACTAAAATGTGTCATAATTTGATTCACCCCGTGTGTTCCAACCCATACAAACTCTGCTAATTTTGGAAACACAATAAATATAATTTTAATATTCTCTTATATTTTTGTCCTCTATGCAACACGTATCGGGACCACGTCTTTTCTATCTGAACAGACATGTTCGTATGAGTAATTTACAGATGTATTCATATTAAATATCGGCATGGACTACCGTCTACCAATAACTCGTACTTTTGAGCTTGAAAATATAGGCAATCTTATCTTAGCTGACAAGCGATTAACACAAACTACAGTATCGAGCACTAATTCAAATTTATTTAAAATAGCGTCTCATTGTGTTATAAAGAAGAAACAAGTCTTATAGGGCTTGGAATGACATGAGGCAAGTAAATTATTTTTTTGTGTGAACTATTCCTTTAAGAAAGGAGGACCAAGAATGATGACTCTCCAAATCGGACAACTCCAAAGTTGGTTTGAGTTCGGCAATGAAAAACACAGATATCAATGGTTTACATAAAATATGAACACAATCATACTGTTGTTGCATCAAAATGTGAAGTAAAAAGGCAGGAGACAACAGAAACATTTATTTTCTAAAAAATAACTCACATCAATCTCAAAAGAATGATGCTCTCCTAGGTCTCTGGCTTTCAACATCTACAAAAACAAACATTATTTTACTCTTAGTAAAAAAATAAAATTCATAACATGCGAATTATGAACTTACTTGCCTGACCGTTTCCCTCTCTTCTGAAGAAGACTGAGAAACGCCTTCCTTTTTCAATGCAGTATAGCACTTATTGAATTAATTACTCGATTCAACGAGAGAGGAGAGAGATGACCCCCCCAGCTGTTGTGTGTTACCTGTGTCCAGGGACGCCGTGTTTGTAAAGGGGGGGGGGGGGTTAGAACTTCTGGTTTGATTCAAGGGTCCAACGAGGGGGGCGACGTGAGGGGGTCCGGACTACAGATTTTTTAACACAGTTGGCGCTCCCTCCCAACAAAGCTTTCTGTGATCCTTGAATGTTTCTGTGTGGCCTGTGAACGCAAAAACCTATCTTGTGCCTTTGTGACGCCATGTGTGCCTATCAATTACCACCAGCCAGCCCGCATTAATATAGAACGGTGATTAAATTGACTTGGAACTACCTGTGCATTAAATAGTTTTAATGCATACCTCCCAGCCAATCAGAATCGAGTATTCAGGACCAGACCATGATATCAATTATTAAATGCCACCCTATAACAGCGTTAACAGGCCCTATATAGTATCTAGGACTTTATTAATCCCTACGCCATGGTTTTCATTTGTCTTTCTCAAAGCAATTGAAGAGTGTTAATACTAGATAAATAATGAAATTACAAACGCAAATTTTTTGAGAGTTTACCCAAAAAAAAATACTGTAGGCGGACCTCTCCCAGTTTTAACAACAATATCTAACCCCTTCAAAGCCACACCCGAACCACAGGGACCCGCTATAAGGTATGCACACTTTATCAAAAAATCGGCTACAAAAACAACTGTTTGATTTATTCTTTCATGATCTGTAATGGACCCTTGTCACACTTCGGGTTCTCCCGCAGCAGAAGCCGTCCATAGTAGCGGGAAAAATTTCTTTATAGACACGTGCATGGGAGACTACCACAAATATATTTTTTATATTCTCATTTGCTCAAATAGCAAAAGAAAAACTCAATGATAGTGTTTTCATGACTTCCAAAAAAAAGGAAAAAAAACCAGGAGAAAGAATCGATAACGGCAGCCAGTAGAGAGACCATGTCAAAATTACATTTACAATTTATAGATGCTGTAGTAGGATTAACACCTCGCTTAACGGGAATAGATTTTGCGAGTTTGCCCGACATTTGATGCAAAGGTAGGCCTAATATAATACAAAGTAGGCCTATAGTGTTATAAATGTACTTTATTTTTAATGAAGATACAAAAAAACTTTGAAGGATTTACAATGCTGATGACCGTAGAAATGCATCATCACAGTATTGTGAAAAGGGTCCATTGTCCCAGCTATTCAAATGATTTAAAGGAAATCCATAGATTGCTAAAAGTTCTTGCATTGTTTGCAACAAATAATCTCAGTGAGGTGAAGCTCATCATTTTCTCCATTAGTCTACTATTGGACAGTATTAATTGTCTCAAGAATTACCTGAGGTTCATGTCTCCCTGGAGAGCCAGAGCAAAGATGTTGGAGAGGTTTCCTCCCGGACAGCACCCACAAATTAACACAGATATGCTCTCCATAGGACCCAACTGAAACAGCTTTGCAAAGCAGAAGGCTGTGAGGGGCATTATACCATATTGAGCCCCAACTGCAATCGCCACCCCTTTGGGTTTGATGAGATAACTCTTGATTTTTGAGATTTCCAATGTGCATCCAAGAGACACCATGGTGATAAAAAGAATAACAATTAACACCAAGCGGATAATCCGGTCTGCATTGTCACTGAATGCAGAGTCATTTGAGGTGGTGTTGTTTATATTCCCGTCAAAGCTTGAAAAGTTGGATTCAATGGTTGAATTGGCAGTGACCACCATTTTTGAAATGTTTTCATAAACTGTGAGATAGAAGTGAGAGACAGTTAAAGTGTCAAAAAGTATGTAATCCAAGAAATAACAACAAATGCTTAAGTTGTTTTAAGTATATTTGTTTCTGTAGAAAAATAAATCTCAAGCCTACCTTTGATTGACGCAGTGCTTCGGTGACTGTGTGGAATCTTCTCAGAAAGCCAGAGTGAACCAGTGAGAGAAAAATAGTGGTTTCCTATCTGTCCTCTAATCTGGTACAGTTTTTTTCCCCAGCTCGTTTGTTCATTAACCCTTTAAGGGCTAAGCTCAAGCTACACACCTCAAAACAATGTACACTAGTAGGAACATAACAGCATATTATATAGAATTTTGTTTCTTCACACAGTTGTTACAAACAAAACTGAAGAAAATTGAAAATTTTCTCATTTGCAACATCCAATTTTTAACACAAATATGCTTTTTTGGCCTTTTATCATACATGTCTGCTTTCACATTTTTTTTCCTACGCTAGGAAATTAGTCATAATAATTTTGACAAATTTTTTATATATTTTCATAAGTATCACAACCATTGGAAAAAGTTCAGCAACAGGTTATGCAGATTGATAATTTCCTTGATAAGTTACAAAATAGAAATGAACAAGTTATGGTGTTCATTGCCAAGTTTCAGAGCTGAAATTAGTGCAAGGCTGTGATTCTCATGTTCTTTGCAACCCATTGTAGGTAACCACATCCTACACAATGCAGCACTCACGAAATGCCAATGGAAGACTCTTGTTTTCAAAAATACAATAACATATCTAGACATTTCCAATAATTCCAGTTAGTCAGCATCTAACAACTAAACAACTCATTTTTTATGTAAGTTTGCTCTTTCTGGACAAAAGGCTAGGCTATCTCAGCATGATATCAGTGTTGCTACTATAAAAAACACTGTGTTCAAAACAACCCAATTTGGGTTGTTTTTAACCCGAGGGCTGGGTAAGTATGGGACAGAACACATGTTGGGTTGATTTTACCCAGCATATGGGTTGATTTGATTCATTTTTACTATATTATCCTACTTGCTTATTTTTTTACTACCAGATCACCCTTAATTAATGTCTTAAGATTTTACTTGAATCATCGAACCTTTGTAAAACTATTCCACACAAACCACTGGTTCATTTACCCAACTTCCGTATATTTCCATATTTCCAGTATAGCATATTTATTATAGTTTGTAACGATGTAGACAAATATCGGCCTATATTTAAAATTGTTTACCAAGCATTAGACCAGTAAAAATTAAAAAATTTAGACAGTCATTCACATGTAACTTCGATCAGACTCTGTTAGACTCCATTTCCAACAAAACGCCGCGCCTCTTCGTCCGAGTGGCATCGTTGTCGGCTGGGGAACTGCGAACTTCAGACCGCAGCCTCGCGTTTCACTTGTAGCTGAGAGATGGCGTGACTGACTTCATAACCTGCCCATAAACAAACAGTAAACATCTCCTGAAGAGGATGCAAATACGCCTTTACGAAACTACCCAAACACTGAAAAAATGACCCAAAAGGCTCAACCCAACATTTGGGTTAAAAAATTAATCCTCTGGATTTTGAGATCGCAGGGAGTTTTGCTCTACTATTTGAGCTTATAAATCCTATTAGGCCATGAGCGTTTGACATTTTTAATAACGTACATTATGCAAGACAAATAAGTTGTTACATTGTATTTCCGATCAGTAATAAAAAAATATTCTATTCTATTCTATTCAACACTACTAATGAATCAAGAAAAAAATACATTATTATCAGTAGCAGTGCCACTAATGAATCAAAATCAGTTAGATACATTTTTTATGTATTATATTATACAGTATATTATATTACACAGCACTAGTAATGAAGCAATTATCAACAGTACTACTAATGAATCAAGATCAGTTAGATATTTTAATGCATTACTACACTATATTATTTTAAATAACACTACTAACAAATTTGGATTAGTCAAATGTTTTTTAAACAACTGAACATAATCTTAATCTGAATAGATTGCTCTCATAAAGAATACTTATATTGCCATCTAGTGTTGAATATTAAATACATTATAAACATTATATGTGTTTGAAACAGAAAATTATCTGAAAAGTGCAACTATCGTTAATGGTCCAACAAAAAAAATCCTGACGACTAAATCCCTACAGGTTATACTTTTTAAAATAATTGCAAGCGTTTATCTAACATAATGGTACACGTATTTTTGTATTTGACTGATATAACGTGTGAATTTATATACATGCACTGGCATTGCATTTCTCAGAAAGGGAACAGGGTGGGAGATTTTAATCCTGCAGTGAAGCAGAGCCCCCCTGAGGAGCTATGGGGGAAGGGTGCTGGTGGGTCAGGCAGATTGTCTGAGCTCATATTTGCAAGCTGCCACATAGACAACACTGCTTTTCGGCGCCCACTCCGTGCTTTTCATTCACGCGCTTCATCCTGGCTTCCGTCGCCTGGGGTCTGCTCCTTTCTTTCCCCACAGCCCACTCGTACTTCAGAAATCAGACATTTGGGAACGCCAAACATTTATCTTTTTTTTTGGTTTGTTTTCTGACTATATTATTTAAAGGGGCTTCCGGTGTGTTTTCGGTATAGGATGTGTCAGAGTCACGTTACCCAGTGACAATTAAATGGTTTGTGAGTGACAGTAGTTTTGTGTTGCACGAGTCCCCCGATTGGTATCTGACCCCCCCCTGTTGGGACTGTGCAACGACAAATATGGCTTTCGTTTTACCCTTCCTTACTGATCTCAGCAGTTATGATGTGATTTTATTATCTCCTGATCTGTTGTAGTTGATCGCGCCTATCGTAGCATTACTTTCTGTGCCGGCCCAGAGATGGAGGAATACCAGTAAAACCCCCGCTACCTCTCTCTCTCACCTCTCATCTCTCTTGCTTTTTTCATCTCTCTAGCCTATACAGAACAGAAATTTTAAATCATATCACCAAAAGATATATAAAAGTTATTTGGTCTCATGAAATATCAAAATATGCAATTTGATTTACCTATGCATACCATACGTAGGTATTTTACATGTATGTGATAAGATTTGTGGCCTTTTTGGTCATTAAACTAAGTGTATTTTTTATGTCAGACTATGGACAACCTTATTTAGACATTTCCCTTATAATTTCAAAGTTAAAAACGATTTAACTTTTTAATTAAATAGACAATCACAGCCCTAACAGCAAAAACGATGTTGTTGTTGTTACTTTCAGAGATTTTGTAAATATTTTTCATTTCTGGTCATGTAGTTGATTTTTTTTTAAATCTGTGAATTTATTTTCTGAACCTCATGATTAGTTAAATAAATGACAAATAGTGTTTTTACAACTTGCTTTGTTTCGTTGAGACACACCCTCCCATCCTGTCAATTTCACGTCACACACACCACCCCTCATAAGGTCACCCATTTATTGCTTCAGTTCAAGTGTCGCTAACGCACGTGAGGTGGTTTGTAGACTACACGTCTTACAGTGTTTTTTTTTGTATTTTTGCCACTTGCTGTGTGTCTTTAACCTGCATCCACTATGATATCACTGTTGTTATCCTGCATCTCCCCCCCACGCACCTTTTTCCCACAGTAACATTTTGATGTCAGTCTCCCTTTGGTTTGTATTGTTATTGATCTAATAAAATAATAAAAGAATAATATTAACAATGCTTTAAATATTTAACGTGTAGTATTACTCACAAATATTTGTAGCATTAGTAATCACCATATTAGTCACAAACAGCACTGAACACTTTCCACGCGTCTTGCTTGTAACACAACAAAAAATAAACTACAATTACCATGAAGCATTCTCATTAAAAGAGCTTTCCTTCGACTTGAAGTAGAGACGCAACTCAGAACTGCTGGCTGGGTGTTGTAGTTGTACACAATAGATTCGCTGTTACATCGCCCATCCTTTTAGTTCTAAAATAAACACCAAATCCCATAATGCCTTGCGCCGTAATCACAGGCGTGACACGCCACGGTAAATGTCCGTGTGTAGGCGAGTCACGTGTGGAGAGTCCGTTGATCTCGTTTCGTGTAAGCAGTGAATCTCTCCTGTTTGTTCATTTGATTTGGGCCCCATTTCATGTTGTTTTCAAAACAACATTTCGTGTAGATCTATCTATCTTCGCCGAAGAATGAGCGACAACGATGATATCGAGGTCGATAGTGATGTAAGTGTAGTTATTATTGTTTGTACTCTGCATGTATGAGAACGAAACCTCTTGTGTTTTCGATACTTGAGCCTCAATATGAGGCTAGCCTGTTAGCTTGTTAGCCATCCTAGCGTTTGAAATCATTTTCCAGCCAGTTAAATGAGAATATCAAGCCAGATGAGCAATTAAACACGGGGGTCGAGTTTATACTTGTCTCCATGTATTTACATTAGCGATTCTATGTACTAAAACAGTGCATTGTATCCATCGATAGCCAGTTAACGTTAAGTGTCTCTCTTACAGCTGTAGCTACAGTTGTACTTTTCTGTTCTGTTTTCATCAAATCAGAATCACCGAGATTTCACTCTGTGGTGCGTAATAAGCGGAGCAATTAATCAAGTTGAGCGTTTAATGCCGAAAATTGCTTCTCTTTTTGAGATTAGCTACAATTTATTTCCGGGTATGTACTGAACAGCCGTAGCTAATTTGCATCAGTGGACGACAAAACAAGATAGAATCAAGCCTAAAAAGGGGTAGATGTGGATTGAAGGAGCACACCGTCTGCTTGTTTTGAGTCTGTTCAGGGAGCTCAGTGCTCGACAGCAGGGCACTTGCTGCTGCAGGAGGGAGGGACGCGACGCGACGCGACGCGGTGTATATTGCGCATTAGTTGAACGATGTGAATACGTCAACAGGGTGATCCCTTGTAATGTATGCATTTCACCCAAATGAGATCTTGTTTTTGTTAGATTAGACTGTGTATGAATAAATAAGCAACATTAAATATAAATTCTCGACCTATGGAACATCCTCCTTTTCAATTTTCAGTCATTTTTCTTTTGCAGCTGTTACAGAAACATTTGTACAATAAGTACAAATTTGATTTGAAATATGATTTGACCTTGAGATTAGCTTCAATGTTTGACCGCTGTTTATGATCATACTTGGTTACAATGACACTAATAGTTCTTATTTCTGCCAGGAATGCAAAATCAATCGGGAGTTAATGATATTTTGAATAGAATAACGAGAGACAAAGCTGTACATATTCAATAGTGTTTGCTTTCATTTGATCAGTGCTTCGCTGCACAAAATACAAACTTTTACTCCAAAAGTGTGCACATATGTTCTATTATACGTGTTACTCCATATTCTTTCAATAGAATAGGACCATCATTTCTTAATGACTAGCAGAAAGATCTCTGCCGATCCCGCAGGCAATATTGCGTGATCATAATCCAATCATTGACGGTCGATGGTAACTTCTGCGTTCATAATACATTTATGCGTCAGTTTATTATATACAATATCTGCATTAGGTCACAGTAGAGTAAGTTTTGAGCAAAACGTGTATTAATCTCATACTGTCACTCTGAAATCGACTAATGTCCGCGCGGGTTTTCTGAACCCTGCCCCAGGAGAAGGCGCCGTGAACCAGGCACTCAACGATCCCCAAACCCAGACCTAGTCTGTTTTTTTATACTATATTGTATGTATATTATATATATATGACACCCACACATACATTCATACCTACAACGTGTGTGAAAAATGTGGCCACTCATCGCACCCCCCCTTTCTCTATTTTCTCTCTGTCCATTTGGTCACACTTTAATGCTCGATCATCAACAAATTCTAAATATTAAACAAAGTAAGATAATGCAAGTATAATACCAAAGGCAGTTTTAAATGATGATTATTTCTTAAGGGAAAAAAACAAAAGCTGTTCCCAAAACCCTATGTGGCCTACGTGAAAAATGGAATTGCCCCCCCTCCCTGTTAAATCATGAAGAACGTAATTTACCACATTATTTTAGACCAAGCGGAGTTAAATTTCATAGCACACCCAGACCTTGATACGGAGACCTGTTCGCATACCGCAAGGAATCATCTATCACGTACAATTAGAACATCTGTCTGACAAACGCGAAGCCATGTTAACCTAGCAAACATCCATGCCGCGTTCTTAAGAAATTAATAGATACAGATGAGAATCACTAAACAATGTGGACCATCTCTGTCCTATCAGTCTCGGGGAACGGATTTAAAAGACCACTCGTTCATTCTCGGCTTCGCAGGCCTCCAGCGAACCACGTCAGAGCCATATCCACTATAAATCGAGAATAACTGCTGGAACATGCGTGAACCCAACTCTCCAAGGATGGTTGCCGGCCAAACCCGAAGCCTCCACAGAGCACAATCCATGACTCATCCAAGAGGTCATAAAAAGAACCAGAACAACATTCTAAAGAACTGCAGGCCTCATTTCCAATTAGGTCAGCTGTTTATGATTCAAACACAATCCAAGATAAGAAAGAGGACATAGCCCCAGAGACTGGGCAAAATTGGCATCCATGGGAGAGTTCCAAGGCATAAGCCATTGCTGACCAAAAAGAACACGAAGGCTTGTCTCTCATCTGCCAAAAAATATCTTGATTATCCCCAAGACTTTTGGGCAAATATTCTGTGGACTGATGAGACAAAAGTTGAACTTTTTGGAAAGTATGTGTCCCGTTACATCTGGCGTAAAAACAACACAGCATTTCATAAAAAGAACATCATACCGACAGTCAAACATGGTGGTGGTAGTGTGATGATCTGTGGCTGCTTTGCAGCTTCAGGACCGTCTGCCCCCCCCCCCCACCCCAAGACTTGCCATAAATGACGGAACCATGAATTCTGCACTCTATCAGAACAAGGAGAATGTCCGGCCATCAGTTTCCTCTGCGAGACCCCGTATAAGCCTCAAGTGACACCCACTTGGGTCTATGTAGCACACCGCCCGACAAGTGCCAATTACATAACACCCCCCCAGCAAGTCCACCTCTGAATGGCTCAGAAAAACTAAATTAAGGTTTTGGAGAGGCCAAAACAAAGTCCGGACTTAAATCCTATTGAGACGCTTAAACAGTCCATTCATGCTCAAAAAACCCTCCAATGTGGCTGAATTAAAAAAAATCTGCAAAGAAGAGTGGGCCAAAATTAATACACAGAAGTTAAAGACTCATTGCCAGTTATCGCAAAAACACTTGATTGCAGTTGTTGCTGCAAAACATGGCACAACTAGTTATTAGATTTAGGGGGCAATTACTTCTTCACGTAGGACCAGGAAGGTTGGGACGCTTTTTTGCCTCTCTAATTAAAATAAAAACATTGAAAAAAACAGACATTTTGCTATTTATTGCCATTATCTTTGTGTAATATTAAAATTTAGTTTGATCTGAATCTTTTAAGTGCGACAAATACGCAAATTTTTCTGTGAAATGCAAAAAATGAGAAAAGATGCAATGAAGATGAAGGTCTATCAGTCCCTAATATTCTGTATTAAATGTTCTATATTCTGTATTAAAGTCATACAGATTTGAAACATGAAGGTTTTGATGATGCAATTTACATTTTTTTTAGTGAACTATCACTTTAAATTAACTGTAAAATGTCCAGTCTGGGCACTGCAGTGAGGTTTTAAGGCAGTTGATTTCTCAAGCTTTCACACCTTACATTTATATGCATTTGTGATTGTCCTTTTATTAAAGCATAATGCTTTGGCTTTTACCATCATACATCACAATGACCCAGAGGCCTGAACAAGTGCGTGAACCTGCTGCTTAACGAGTATTGCTAACAAACATGAATCTTTAAAGAAAAATGTAGTGTAGAAGTGCAGTAGTGGCATAGAGTCGTTTATCCCCTAAATCAATTTAAAACAACATTGCTGAGTGCTTCATTTAAATTATGTGACCAAGTAAAAATGTAAATGTCTCTCAGAAACGGTATAAAATAATAAATTGGATTACAATGTGAACTTGGGCATTTTCAAAAACTAAAAAAAGCCTGATCATCTCCTTAGTTCACTTAATGTCACTTTGAAATTAATACAGTATAGCTTTCCGTGCATTTGGACATTTCTTGGGATTTTGTGGAGATGGGACCAGTGAACTGTTTGCTCTGTTTAACTAGAAAATGGGCTTGTAGACCCCTTCACACCCTAGATTAAAACTGAGACTAGATAATTGACTTTAACTGTACAGTAGTGTTATTTTTTGACTTCCCAACCTGTTTTGATGTTAAAGGGATCGACAAAACCGACGTCATTTACTCACATTTATGTCGTTCCAAACCTGTATGGCTTTCAAACAAAAATAAGATATGCTGAGGAATGTTTCAACTGCTTTTATCCATATGATGGAAGTTAATGCAGTCCAAAATGACATTGGTCCTCACTGACTTTCATTGAATGAATAAAAAAACAACAACACTTGTTTTGTGTTCCACACTTGAAAGTCATACAGATTTGGAATGACATGAGGGTCAGGAAATGATGTCAAAAGCTTTATTTATTTTTTTAGTGAGCTATCACTTTAAGTAGTGACTGGTCAGTGTGAAAGGTGTGTCAATGGAGTTCATAGCAAGATGTTTCAAATAGCACTCATCACAAAAAGCAGGCTTGTTTTTACTGGCCTTGAGTTTTCATTGGGTAGACTGGAGACACGATGTCTGCAGTGTCCCCAAAGTCCTGTTATCTCCCACTTCTTTTTGTGCTGGGAGGAAATAGTTTTTCTTATCAGGATGTTGAGATCATAGGACAACAGGAAGGCATGTTGTAGACAATATTCCAAGAAAGCTTTTCTCTACAATTGTACTTATCATTTTGCTTTCTTTTATGTAAGTTACAGCCCTTTATACCTTTCATTTAGTGGAGACATTGTTATTTTTATGATAGAATTGTGGAGAAACCACATGCATAGTTTTCACTATACTTGAGTGCAGAATAGCCCTTGTCATGTTGAGCACTTGGCCACTTCACGTGCATGTAATTAAATCCTGACATTGGAAGTGTACAATGTAACCTTCTAGACATTAGGCAGACAGACTGGATCACTGGATGGCCACACATAGCTCTTCCAGGTGCAGCATAGACGCTGGAATGTCTTTGTGCTGCCCGGTGGCACTTCAGCATTCAGAGAACTGCTTTCGTTTTGATTCTTTTTCCAAGGAATGCAAAAAGGGCACTTGTTAATGAGTCGCTGGATTCGAAACAGGTTTTACAGCTGTGCTTTTATGTAATAACAGTGTCTTGGCCAAGCCCAGTGCAGTCTTTGTCCTATAAATGCAGACAAGTCAATAAATTAGTATGTCTTAAATTAACTAAAGGAAATTCTTAAAAATTAGCAACAAACAAACATAGTCCACAAGAATAAGCTGCAAACAAAACAAAAAAACATACCATATGCAACTTGTCTCTATTACAAGTCTCAATTTTTTATTTAGATTGTCATGATCACTTAGTTTTTGTTGAGATTTAGAGGTCTGTATTACTACATGGTTTGCTCATTAAACTATAAGTGTTTTCTTATAACTCGCACTATTAGCCAATGGCACCATGACCAGCGAAGAGGCTGAAGCCGCTGTGATTCTCTCATTGCAGGCAGACAAACGGGCACATCACAATGCGCTGGAGCGCAAACGTAGGGACCACATCAAAGACAGCTTTCACAGCCTTCGGGATTCCGTTCCCGCCTTGCAAGGGGAAAAGGTTGGTGAATGTCAAATGGTAAAACCATGCAGAACACAAGTAGACATAAAGGATGTTTGTTTTGTGTGCTTTTTGTTAATGAAATCTCAGCTGTTACACTGAATGTGATGACTTGAAATGTTATCATGAGATGATTAGCGTGGGATTTCCATGTCGAGGTGTGAATGAAAAGCGTAATGAGAATTGGGAGCAGAGTGGGTCCAGACTGACTGATGTGATCCAAGTATAGGCATGGTGCCAGGAAGCCATTACAAGGGGAAATGCGGTTTCTCCTTCCTCTTGTGTTTCATATCTGAAATAGAATGTAGTAGAAATCATTTTTAACCTTATGATAGAGCTATATTTCTAGTCACATGACTAGGGATGCACAATATGGTGGTACCATATTGGTTATTGGCTGATGTATGTTTTATTATTTATTGGTATCGCTTAATATTGGATATTTATTTTTGCTCCGTTTTTACATTTATATTAAGTTGGTGTTAGATGACGGCAAAGGTAAATAAATAATTGAATCTCTCTGTTAAATGGAGCATTTAGCTAATCTCAAAATGAATGTTTTTCACACTGTACATTATAATGTTGTGATGCCTAAATACTTTTGTAGCATTTAGAAACATTGATTATAGGTTTAAATTTTTTATTTTTTAATTAATTTTGGGTTTAAAATAGTAAAAAATAAGCAAAATTTAATATCGGACATTTATTGGTTATTAGTCATAACAAAATAATTAATGCTTCCCTAATCATTTTACTATTTCTCTAGTGAATTTATGGCTTTTTGCCACCATCTAACGCTCACTTAGTAATCTTTGAAAGCATGATTAATAATTCAATAATGCTGTTATTAGAATGAATGTCTGTTTTTGTACTGTAAATTATAATGTTGTGATGCCAACTTTTTTTTTTATTGAATATTTTTAAGTGTTTTAATTTTATAGACATATTGAGTTTTCAGCCAGTTATTGGTCATAACATGAACATCTTTGGCTTATCAGTATCGACCAGAATTTTCCAAATGTGTAGCTTTTAAGTAGGAGTTTAAAGGGGTGGTTCATTGTGATTTAAATTTTTTAACATTAGTTTGTGTGTAATGTTGCTGTTAGAGCATAAACAATGTCTGCAAAGTTACGACGCTCAGAGTTCAATGCAAAGGGAAATATTTTCTTTTAAAGAAATCTCTGTTTAAGGACTACAAAAAAAACGGCTGGTAGGGACTACAATGAGCTTCTTCCTGGATTTGTGACGCAACTAACCCGATGTTTACATAAACCCCGCCCCCGGGAACATGCAACTACCTGTAATGGTAAGGGGTCGTGACGTTTCTGCACAATGTGCACTAGGCGGTTAGCGAATCACAAACACACAGAGCCCATTGCTATTTCCGAGGGGGGCTTCATAGAACCAGGAATTAAACAGACCGTTTTTTACAGATGGGAAACGCATTGTAAATACAGTAAAACATGTGAAAATAATTCGATTTTTTTAAATTACACATTACACTGCACACCATACACAATCAAGCTTTCGATAAAAAGCTGATCAACCACCCCTTTAAGCTATTTGTGTTCTTATTTGGGTTGTTTGAATTGGTTTGGGGTTCATATTGTGTGCAATGTAACTACATTCCTTGCGTCAAATTCTAGTTTTTAATTTGTTGCTGACAGCAATCTATCAAACAGGCATCCCGAGCTCAAATCCTAGACAAAGCCACAGAGTACATCCAGTACATGCGACGGAAAAACCACACACACCAGCAGGACATCGACGACCTGAAGAGACAGAACGCTCTGCTGGAGCAACAAGGTGGGTGACGCTGCGTTACTCCTCACTTTTGTCGTCTGGTCATGCCGATCTGTGCCAGTAGGTTTCTGTGCAGAAGTCTAATTTGGCTGTTGTAGTGCCTCATCATACAACATATGATTTTAGGCAAAAAATGAAGAATGTGTCGTCCTATGTTTTTAATTTCCAGTACGGGCACTGGAGAAAGTCAAGGGCACCACGCAGCTGCAGGCCAACTACTCCTCTTCAGACAGCAGCCTGTACACCAACCCCAAGGGCAGCGCTGTATCGGCCTTCGACGGTGGTTCAGACTCGAGCTCGGAGTCTGAGCCGGAGGAACAGCGTTCCCGGAAGAAGCATCGCGGGGAGGACAGCTAAACAGCGGATCCTCGGCCTGCTCCACAAAGTTCTCCTCAGAGGGGAGGGAGAGTCACAGCAATGGCCTGTTTCTTGTTGTATTTCTTGTCGCCCCAAACCATTTTGATCAATCTCTTTCAGTGAATGTCAACCCTCGATTCCACACCTGAAGAAACCTCCGCCAGGTTTACAAGAGAGAGGGACGCCTGTAACAGGAAGAACACTCACGGAAAACAACTTGTTTTTACTCTCCCTCCCTCTCCGACTCTGTTCGTCCATCTTGCGTCCTGGCACACGCAACAACAAACGATAATTTAAACCCAAAATGAGGCAGCTTTGCAACTTAAGGACTTGATGCTTGTAATGTTTGTTTTTTTTTTTTTTTGTACCCTTGCCTTCAATGCCCTCCGTATGGAAAGCCCAGGGGTAAGAGTCGTACGCTCTAGCCCTGCTAAAATATAATATAATATATTTTTTTTTTGATATCTTAAAGCCCTGCTAGACCTTACCCGTGAGCTGCATGGCCCCGAGTGTTTGCCTTTTCTAAATTTTCTTACTTTTCCATAAAGGATAATGTTTTTGAACATCTGTCCAATGTACCCCTTTGTTAGACCTATGGGTGAGTGACGCATTTGTGAGTGTTATCGGGATAACAATCCCTTATTTAAAAAAAAAAAAAAAATGCTTTAATTGTGAAGCTTCTGACTTGTGTTGTATTGTTGTTTTTAGCCTGATGTAGTAAATTTTACGTTGGGGAAAAACAGAGATTTGTTTCTTTTTTAAAAAAATGGGGTTAAAGTAAAAGTGATAAAGCGTTATGTTGCATCTGTCAACCTGAGCCTCCAAACATGTTTTTCATGTATTTCACATCCATATTGGGAAATATAACTGTTGCCAATGAATGTTCCTCCCCCACAAAGCTAGTAATAGTGGGAAAGATAGATTTCATGTCGTGACTTTTACAGGTAAATTTCTAAATGTTTCGTCGGAACCGCGGCACCTGCAAAAGTTGCATTTTGATGTCTAGGAGACATGAAAGTGTGGGCGGCGCATTAGCAGGTATCTTTTACCATATTTTCCACTTAGTACATTAGTAAACTGAGTAGGTCTGATTCCATCCCATGGAAATTACAGGTATGTTGTACATACTGCCAACAGTTGTCTTGCAAGTTGAGGCCTACCTTTACAATGAGAATATAAATAAAACTATTTTATCCTTTACATATGCTGTGTGGTTCTCTGTATATATTTTACTCCAATGTCCCAGTTGTCCACAACAAAAAGTCACTGTAACTTTAAGATGTTTGTGATTTAATGGTTAAGGATTGAGGAAAGGGTTTTTAAAAATATATTTTACTTCCTATTTTTACCAGATAAAATATTTTTAATGCATATTCATAAAATGTAAATTGATATATTGTAATCTCAATTTTTATACGTGACCTTTTTCAGGTCTGAAGATCGCACTTTCAAAAATTATCAGACAGTGGGAACCCTGGCTCTTCAAAAGAAATAAAATAAAAATTATTTTAGCAAATTTTAATGCTTTTGTCTTATTTTAAATCAATTTATGTCATCGCAAAGGGGGAAAAAATGGTTGCAGTTTTATACTACACTATTTTATGAAACTTATTTTATTTGATCATTTACTCACTCATGTTTTCAAACCTGTATGACTTAGCTAGATTTTTTTTAATAAGCTTAGATGCGAAACTGAAAACAAAAGCACCATAAAATTGTTCTGTATTATATTATGTGTGCTTTAATCCAAGTCTTCTAAACCATATGTGTGAAGCTTCGTGTGAGCAACAAGTAAAAAAATCCATTGAATTAAGTCCCCTCCATCGTAGTTCTCAAATGTCATTCATACTTACGCACATTCATACATACACATCAGGAGATGCACTCAAAACTATTTGAATAAACTTGGGTGAGGACAAATTTTATGGATTAACAATGTTGATTTTTGTTCTGAAAACTGAAGTGTCCACATTTATCCAAGCTTCTCCTTTTGTGTTCCACAAAAGAAAAAAAGTCATACAGGTTTAGAACAACAAGAGAGAGTAAATGATGTTCAAGAACGTTCAGTTTTTGGATGAACTGTTCCTTTAATGTGCTCTGATAAAATGCCATTCTGTTTTGATACTTCATACCAGCACATTAAGATTAAAGCATGATGACTGAATTATTGAATACAGTTTAAAAGCTCATTAAACAGCACAGATGATATTTTTAAATTGCACCTAAAGATTACAAAATGTAAACACTGTACTCATGGCTGAGTAGCCAAACTATATTTACATATTCAGCAGTTACCATATTCGTACCCATCAAACCGCACGCATTAATTAGAAATGACAGAAATTAAAGTCAAATGATGGACTGCCTACAGTGAGTATAGATCATCCATAATACACCAACCAGAAAACTTCCATCCAAGTCTTTATTTCTGTCCAGAACCTACTGCCACGTGCACTCTGGGAAACATTTACCAAAGCCCAAAATAAGCTGGTATGTGCAATAAAATATCAATCAACGACTGGTGCATGAAAAACACCTCGCCTAATCAGTCTCTACTGTTTTCCCTGGCTAAAACCCATAACCCCATGCTGAAGCTGTAGTAGATCAGACCCTCAGAGTGTTTCCCCATCTGTAGATGCTGTACACACCAGCAAAGGACATTTGGCTATAACAGCATTTACAGAAGATGCCTCTGCATTAGGTCAAGCTAGCTCAAACCCCCAAAATAACTTTAGAATAGAAAAAGAGGAAAAGTCTGTGACTGGTCCATTGCACTTGGTGTAGGTCCTGTCTGAACTGGAACAGGCAACCGGTGGAAATGTTCAATCGCTTGGGCGACCTTCTCTGGGCAGATGTTGTAAACTGGATGAGTTGGTACCTGGATGGAAGAAATATGAAAACATTTAGTTATATTAGTACATTCATCTCAACCGAGTTTTCAGTATCTCTCACCAGTCTGTTCTCGTCCCGACCGAGGATCAGCTCGTTATGGAGGTCTTTGTTTCCAAAATGCTGTGCTATCGAGAGTCCACTCAGACAGTAGCACGTGTGGTAGAAATCTCTAGACCTATGGGGAATCAATGCTGATCAATTATGAAAGTCTGGTTTGGTCTTCATAATTTGGTTTTGTATTTTTCAGATTTTAAAGTTCACATTTTATTTTAGTTTGATCCACAAAGTTAAAAATACAGATGTAATGACCTACAAAAGGCCAATGGTTTTTCCATGACCTCTCCAGCTAGATGTTTGTGGTTTTGTTCGTTACTGGAAAAAGGATATTTACAAATCATTAAAAATCCTGTTTGTGATTCATTGAAAAGAATCATTTCAAACGAATGATTCAATCACAAATTTGACATCACTACAGAAAGTTTTGCTCCACACAAATTCGAGATGAGCATTATCTAGCTGATGAAATGTTTTAGAGCAGAGTAGAACTAGAAAATGCATATTCATGATGATAAAAATGTACATTACTTTTTTTGGTTGGCAATGAATTAAATATTCAGTGCAAGTATGTAATTATCTAAACTTCATCAATACATTTTCTCCCCCAAGAAAAAAAAAATAAAAAATAGTATATACCTTATTTCAGTGATTCTAAACCAGGGGGTCAGGGCCCACAAGTTCTAAGAGGGCCTCAAAATGATATACAATTTTTTTTTTTTTTAAAGTAAGACAAAACAAGCATTAAAATACACTAAACAACTTTGTGATTTTTAAATTTATTAAATTTACATTTTATGAACATTTTTCAAGTTATGCCAAGCTTTAAGATACTTTAATGGGTAGAAATTGTGAGTAAAAAATATTTTTAAAAATTCTTATCCAGTAAATCACAAAAAACTGTGGGGGGCCTTCATGTCAAAAAGTCTGATAATCTGACATTTAATTTGACACATTACCGGTACACATTAATGCAAGCTTATAGACTATTATCTATGTATGTATTTGTGGGTGTGCAGTGGAAGAGCTGTACTCACTTGCCCGGTTTGTCCAGAAGGCCTCCACCAGGATTCTGGCAGCAGAGAAGGATGTATTCCTGCAGGGCCTTTCTCTCAAACATCCAGCTACTCACGCTCAGCGTTGAGTCTCCTACACACACACAGTAATATTTTCATCGGTTAATCTACCAAATCTGACACTAGACCTCATGTGTTTTATATCCATGTTGGGTTTAAATGAAGACGAAAAAGTACATCAGAAAAAACACAGACAAAAATGTGAAAAAGTAAATGAATGTATGAAAACTATAACCTTATGAACCTTGTAGTATTTTAATCACTCGATTACCGCTAAATGTTTCATATACAAGCAAAAGTGTTGTTGTTGTTTTTCTAGGATGACTGCTCACCTTCTTTAAAAAGAGCCCTGTGGAGTAACGGTAATAGCCCTGCTTGCCAGAAGGAGTAACACCCATCCACCAGCTTGTTACAGCGGCCCTGAAAACCACCTTCAAAACGCATTTGTCTACTGGTTACCCAGCGCTAATGAAGGAAAAAGAGAGAAAATCCTCCAATTTACAGGTTTACAAGTATCAGCATAGGAAGATCATTAGTGCTGCTGCCTTATCGTTAAGACAAATCTGTCTGTGCACTGGGACTGTTTATTTCAACATCTGCCAAAGACCCTGGAGATCTGCTAATCTAAGCATCTACAACATTGCAGCACAATGCATGTTTAGTGTCTCCGAGGAACCTGTAATGAGGCACTTCTCCTCCAATGTTCAGGATACACACAACTGACCTTTAATGCATCTCATAAACCTCAGTTTATTCACTCTAATGGACAGGAAGAGTCAGGTTAAGTAAAAGATGGAACTGTAGCAAAGGGAAAACAAGGCAAGATACTTACTAACAAGGTTTTGAGATCCAGCATATGTTCTTTGCCCAGTATGACCAGGGCAGCAGTACCACAGAAAGTAAAAGAGCCGCCAGTTTTGCTTCCAAGTCCTGGTACCCACCTAAACCTCCCCTCCCATTTCTGAACCGCTTGAAGGCCAAAGGAAACACACATCGCGTATTTATCAGTCAAAGACTTGGTATTCTGTGTGCTGTGTCCTGATATTTAACTCATTTAGGGGGACAGAACACTCTTTTTGTGTTTAAAAACGCAGGGTCGCGGGAAGTAGGGGTGCTGAGGGGGGTTGCAGCACCCCCTGTTTTCACATGGTTTCAAATGCAACGCCAAGTTTGTTCATTAAAATTTATTCAGTTTTAGCATTTAATAAATTATTTGTAATGATCTCTGAAATGTAAATAGTAAGTGGGCTATAATAAACCCATGTATATCTTTATAAACATGATTAATTTTACTTGTGATTTTTTCTATATGGGATGATTTGCCTAATCCTCATGAACACGTGACGCTAGCGCGTGGTATCAGACATTAACTGTACAGAATGCGAACAAGATTAATTTTAATACAAGGAGATAATGGCGCAAAAACGAATTTCAGATTTTTTTTTTAAATGCCCATCCCAGCAAAAACTTTCCAAAATCGCATCCCCAGCACGTGTAACTCAACTTTTAAACAACAATCTTCTGTAGTGTCGTCACCTCCCAATACAAACAAGCCCCATAATATAGTCACGCCCCTGACACTGATCGACAGCTTTCCATGCAAGGCATCGGAAATTCAAATGCAAAAGGAATTGCGATTGTATTTGAGTTTTGGCAGGTTACATGCGTGACACAGAGAGTGAAAAAGCAGATGTGGTAATTAATATTGCTATTTAAATATGACAGGCTCATAACTTGTAAGATATTGGAAATACAGTTGCAAATGGACTTTGTTTTTTCATTTGAAATTTGGCAGTCACTGCGTTCATGAAAGCAAAAACGCAAATGGTAACGCAAGATCTGCAACTGCGTTCGGATTATGTCAATTTATGCATCCACATATGGAAAACACAATTGAAAATTCCTTTTGAAAATATTCCGGAATATCCTTCCATAGTGAATGGCCCTTTAAACTGTAATAAATAAATCATTTTTATTGATATTAAAATGTTTTTCCTAAAAATTCAGAATGAGTTTTTCTGTTCAACCATGTTATATGGGTGAATAAGCATGATATTGACAAGATTTGGGCACCAAATGGGTTGTTCCACAGGTTTCATGTTGAGCCTATATTTGAATCAGCCAATCGGAATCACACATATAATCTAACGGGGGCTAATTCAGATAGGGCCGACATAGAACTCACGGACAAGCTCATTACTTCAAGCCCATAACGTGCCTACATTGGCTCCACTATGAAATGTTGGCTAGGATAATCTGAATGTATTATATATTTATTTATTTATGATTTAACACCATGTCAACAGTAGTGGCTATATTCATGGCAAGAGGAAACACTTCAATTTCACAATTCAGTCATATATATAAATTCAAAACAATTATGTAACAGTCTTGTTTGAAAATTATAAATATTCTAAATAATATGCACAAATATACAAAAACAATACAATAATAAAATAATAACAAACAAAATAATAAAACAATAGATTGAGTCTTTCAGCTTAATGCATGACAAAAAAAATTAAATCGTCCCAGGAGAATTATTTTTAAAAATGTCCATTAAAATATTTTCTGAATAAAAACGTTGCCTAGTATCATTCAAAATTGGACATTCAATTATAATCTGAATGTAACTGAATTGGCATGTTTTGAAATAGAATGTGGAAGTAGTTACCTGAGAATCCAATTGTGCGTCCCATCAAACAGGGTGGGGGTGATTATATTGGTGAGTGAAGCCACAGAAGCTGCACAATATGCACTCCTATCAGATTAGACACACAATAGCAACCATGAGTCAACAGGCAGACAATGATCACCATCTATGCATGTTAATAACCACAAGCTACATAAGACTAAGAATAAGACTAAAAGTCTGTAGGATCCAATTAGTTTTCAAAGTGAATTTCTTTGTTTAGCGCTGACCTATGGTGAACATTAAGCATTTTTCTAGCACTAATCTGTCTGTTGGGAACAGTAAAAGGTCACTCTTGAAAAATGCTTCAGCACAGTAACATCAGAACATGGGGAATAGAGAGATGTATGGATGTTGTGAAGATGCTTCAGGGTATGCTTGAACAACAGTGACAGAACTCACCTGACATCCACCTCCCCGCCCACATGCATCACAAAGGAGCCATCTGGCTGCTTCACAGAGTACAGGAAATCCAGAAGCTTCTCTCTGATGGGGGAGGGGGGGGAAAAGATTGCGCTTCCATGGTAATATGATCAATGCAACATCTGTAGGCAAGCAGGTGATAATACAAAGCAAATGTGAAACCTGTTGATGACTTCGTAGGCCTCTTCTGTGCCCAGGATGCAAAGGGCATTTACAGCTGCGTAGGTGGGAGCCAGGTGAGCGTGTTGACACGGACCTCCACCGAACCCACCTGTCGGACTCTGACATCTGGCCAGAAACTGACACACGCTAGCAGACAACAGTTAACATGGTGATATATTTACAACAACAGGCATATAAATGTCATAGGAACTTAAAGTGCCCCTATTATGCCATTTGGAATATTGCCTGTCATGCAGTGTGTAATGTAGTAAATGTAACCGATCTGCAAAGTTGCAAAGCTGAAAGTGCATGATAAAGTTAGTCCCACTAACCCCCAAAAGAAGAAATGGCCTCAACAGTCTAACAACAGTCGGCGACAGTAATTTGAATCCCACTTCCGTAACGGCTACACATCACATAATACATTTGCATAATGCCCGCCTATGTTCTACATTGGTCAGCTGCGAACACTATAGCTTGTTCGTGTGGTTAACATCTCAACATGTCGAGAAGACGCTGTGTCCTATGCTGTTCAATCGTTTTTAGTTCAACTTCCGAAAGATGAGGCTGCAAAGAATCAGTGGTTAAAATTCACAGTAGTACACCCCCAATCTTTTTTTGTGTTCCCGTAATTTTTCTGATGACTGCTTTTCTCTATCTCGGGGAAGTTCGTGCGAGTTTCCAAATGCTGTCTTGAAAGATGGTTCAGTTCCCGTTTATTTTGGACCAGCTCTCCTCCACTTAATCAACCTGTAATTTGATACAATAACGATGTTTTATATTTTCAGTCGAGCTTCACACTACAACTATGCAAAAGACTGAATCTTTGAACTGCTTTGAACAAATCGTTTGAGAGTGGCTGGAAAATTAGTTGATATTAAATGCATATTTTAAGAAAACGAAAGCAATTTTTGACCTTGCATGCATGTAAACCTGTTGAAGGAGACTCCCAAAACAATATTAGGAACCTTAAAAATGGCATAATAGAGGCACTTTTAAGCAAAAAGCCATATCCTAAAATTATTAGGCAAGCACCTTTATTTTAAAACATTATTTTCATGCTTTCATTGATAGCAGACAAATGACAGATATTGAAATTCTATATTATCTTGTCCAATTAAATGAAAAATAAATAACAAAAAAATAAAATTAATCATTTTACATGCTGCAGGTGAATGTAAGCATCACACCAAAAAAAAAAGGATATTCAGTTTGAGACTTGCTCAAGAGTGTTATTAAATTACTAGTGTTTTTAAAAAATAACTTTGAGCATTACATGATAGTAAAGATAATCTAAATGTAAAAATATGCTAAATGAACATGCTCAATTAGAAATGCAATATTGACAGATATCTCTTATATCAAACACAATCTCTTAAATGAAATAATGTAAATATAATTCCCTAAATATATTCCAGTCTCTAATTTGACTTTGCTATTAATGCTGCATAAAATTGACTAAATTATCGCTGTGTTACAGTCACAGTCTATGTTACAGTTATGTCTGCCTGTTAGAAAGTCATAACCACCTAAGATGTCTTCAACCAGGCAGTTATAAAGCAATCTAAGCATAGTCTGCATGGAGAAAGAATGCATCTGCGTCATAGCTACTAATGTAATGCAACTTTGACTTTATCTGTAGTGGTCACATTAAGACCATGATAGTAACTGTGTAAGGGGACCTAAGCACCTATCTCACTGCCACGTGCACTCTGATAGTGAACTGCAGAGAAGAGCTGGTACTCACTCTGAGGCAACTGCTGCCGGCACAGGCTCCTCTAGCAGCTCCAGACTGTGCAGAATCCAGTAGCAGAGCCAAGGCCGGCTGGCATCCAAACACTGAAGCCAAATAACATGCAGATTCAGCAGCCATTACCCGTTGAAGTACTAAAATAACTCAAACTAAAAAGTAAAACTTAATAAAAAGTATAAATACTTACACCCACAGAAACATAAAATAAAATCTACTCAAAATGTTAGCAAAACTACAACAACACTGCATTGAGTGTTTTTCAAAGACACTGTTTACCTCATAATGCATCAGAGAGATGCGTAAACCGTCTTTCGAAATGAATTGTTTGTTCCCTCAGTAAGTGGGCCTAAAAAATAGTGGTAGAATCATCCAGTTAATCATCTTATAAATCTAGCTACTGCAAACTATAATCATTTTTAAACTAAAAATATCACTCTATGTTCATATATCAGTATCCATTTCTATGTTCATCCAAGATTTATAATACTAGTACAGTCAACAACTTTATTTGTACAAAGTAGTTTCCAACACTGAGCTGACATCCCCCATTACTCCATCAAAGGAACTGCAGTGTTAAATGATCGAGTCCGGAGTCCGAAAGCCTACACCAGACACTTGCCTTCAGCGCTGTGCCTCAGAGGGGGCTGGGTGCATGCTAATTTTGTAGGGTACGTCACCGGAAGAGAACAGATCATTACCCCCTGTTCTCTCTCTCCTATCCGCTCTCTATTGGTCCACAGAACGCACAAGTCCATTTACGTTTGTGACAAACCGAAATAACCAGTGACGTATGGCCGTCAACAGGCAAGTTTCCATGTGAATTAATGCTTCTTGGAAGTTCAAAAGAACAGCATTTATTTGCTTTACAAATCTCTTTCGTAACATTATAAATGTCTTTAATGTCACTTTTGAGCAATTTAATGCATCCTTGCTGAATAACTGTATTAATTTCTTTCAAAAAGTCTTACTGACCCCACACTTTTCAACAGCTGTGTATACGTACTAATTTTGTACAAATTATTTGCCATTTACAACACTACAAGAACATATTGTGATAATCATATTATTACATGCAATAAACGGTAAGCACAGTGCTTACAAATGTGTTTTTGCACAGTTTCCTCACTGGAGTGTAAAATGAGAAAAGTTGTCAATTTGACAACAGCGGCAAAAAGTACCATCTGGCTATGCGGCAGAACAGCTGATGTGCTACTACAGCATCTCTTCCAAATGTTTAGGGTTACACAACCTTTGTCTGGCAGTCTGATTACATCAGTTTAACCACATCTGGGTTTCTCATTTCATCTACAGGTACAAGTGTTCTGAGTATAGATGTAAGTTCTGAAATGCACTAGGGATGCTCCGATCCACCTTTTTCGCCTCCGATACCGATTCCGAAACCTAGGGTTCGGTATTGGCCGATACCGATTCCGATCCGATACCAGTGAAGTTTTTTCCCCTCATTTAAATAAATGTAGAATTTATACGTGATGTGTGTGGAACTGATATATACTGATTATATATCTCTGTGTGGAACTGATAAAAATGCTTTCACAATCTACTAGATACAGACTACTTCATTATAAAGAAAAATTAAATAAACAAATATGAAAAAATATAGGCTTATGTATATTTATAATCTATGACAAAAATTTATCATAAACTAGGTTAGTGGATTATTCGGCAGCAAAAGTTATTCTAGAAAAAATCAGTGTACAATAATTTTTTTAATCCAAACATTTAGTGAAAAAACAATATTTTGTGGGGAACAAATAAAATTGCACTAAATATGGTAAAATGTTACAAATAGCTATTTGTATTATTATAAAAGCCATTCATTAAAAACATTCATATATAAGTTTAAGTATATACTATAAAATTAAAATAAATTTATTTTAAATGTATAGCATATTTTTTAGTAAGGCAACAACATATGATAGATACGATAGAACAAAACAAATACAGTGCAGCACAAACTGTTTTTATAGTCAACCCTCTACGGACACCTTGGCAATTGATTCGCCATTGGCTAGTAATTTTTTTTTTGTTTACTTGCCAGACTGAAATACTATACTATATATACATATAGTACACAACATAAAACACAACATAAAATACTGTGGCTCGGCATGATACACAGTCTAATGGTCTAAAATCCAATTTTAAACATCTTTTACTGTACCAGTTTTATGGCCCTTATATTACCTATTTGAGCCAATGCAGATGAATGTTATCTCAGGACGAGACCGCCCTGATTGTAAAGCAATACGTGATTGGCTATAGCGAGATCGTGTTACGATTGGTTAGCGAAATGTGGCTGTGATCTGATTGGCTTGAGTAGACGGTGGGTGGAGTCCCATGTATTTGTGGATTGTCAGCACGTCTTGACGGAAGAAATGTTTCACAATTCACAAATGCACATGACGCGATTCACAAAATGCGTGCAGCTACTACAAATGCACCTGAGGGACCGATTCCACAAATAACTTCCAGCCAGTTTGTGATTGGTGCATAAATATAGGATTTGTGAATAGGTTTTATTTTGCCATCTCATTTTAAATTTATTTGTGAATTTAATTCAGGTTGTGAACTTTTAAGATTTATTTGTGGATCATAATCTATTTATTTGGAATTAAGCAACAATTCTACCCCCATTAAGCTTTACCGAGCTGACTGCTGTAACCGAACGCGACCAGGGTTTAAAGGCGCACAAGGACCGACAGCCCAGCGAGAAATGAGTTTTGTGTGACTTTTAATTAAGGACGTAAATATGCAGATATAGCTCACATTAGCTATCGTAAAAAAAATAAAAAAGCTTCAAAGTACCGAATAATTCGCACAATCTAAAAAAAAAAATCAAATCTCGGATTTGGATCGGCCCTCTCTGACCGATACCCGATCCAAGAAAAATGGCACTATCGGAGCCGATATCAGATATGAATATCAGATCGGCGCATCCCTAAAATGCACAGACCTCTGCTGTGGTGGAAGAAGGTGCAAATTAGATGTACTAGAGGCTAGGGCTGGGCAATATATACATTGAATATTAGAGATGTTATCGCGATAATTGAATAACCAATATTTCGTGACATCGAATATTGTCGAAACCAAGATTAATGTGCTAAAGACGGCAACAAATTTCACTCCTCCTGCAAACTAGCCAAAAAGTGCTTATATGTTCTAGCAACTAGTTCCCCAATCGGAAAGTTTTTAGTGCCAGTGGGAACAATGTCATGCCACTGAGCATCTCTTAAACCGTCGATAGACTTGTATTCTTAGCTAAAAACTTGTTATACACTTGCATAATTTATCCCAGTTGCACAGTGTAAAATACGCAAACAATGTAAATTATGTGCGAATTATTTTTTGTACCCATTTTGCACTCTTTTTACATACTGTTAGATTTACATGTGTTAACTGAATAAAAAGAAAAGAAGTGGTCACTAGGTATACATTTTTTTAAACTGTGTTTTTGCACTAAACATTTTGAAAGTGCTTAGAAACAATAGCTGTCCTATCCAAATCATGTTTTTTTTTGTATCGGGAAACAGAAGAAAATCAACTTTTTTATTATTCTATAGCAAATGCAAAACACAGAGGTATCAGCTTTTAGGTATATCGCCCAGCCCTACCAGAGGCAAATTTCTTAAGTTTATTATTTATAGTTTCCTGCATATGCTGCGATGCTGCAAAATAATAACAATGAAAAGACTGCCTACAAAGCATACATAGCAGACACAAGCAGAGGACAATCTAATGTTGGTTTTGCTGCCAAAGACATTTTCATGAACAAAATATGTACTTTTACAGAATAACAGTGATTGCTGTCCACATGCAGCACACTGAAGCTCAATGAACTGATATATCAATATTGTGGAGATCCCGCTTTGTGTTAATGGCCAGAGAAGGCTAAACTTTACTTACTGTGGTGAGGTGTGAATTTGCTGGTAAACACTGTACACCTCTTGAATACTGCGTTCAACTTTTCTCTAAATATAATGATAAAACAGGAAACAACAAAAAAAAAATTTGGAAGTGAGATAACCAAATAGAAAATGTGGTAACAAGCCAAATGACATGCAGACAGAAAGATGCACTGTGGCTGATAATGCCTATATGCTGTATATATGGGTGGCTGACATTACATCTTGTTTTCAATGTGTCATACAAAGCCACAAAAATATTGGCTTATGTATTTATTTTGAAAATCATAGTATGACTTAATAGTGCACACTGGAATTTCAAGAGCTTGATTTTTTCTCAAATTCAGAACTAAAACAGTCACACTTTATTTTTAAAATAAAGGAAACTGAAAATACCACAGTGAACTATACGTTTTCTATGGCTTGTTTGCTAAAATTATTATTTCTAAATACACACGTATATATCACCTTTCACTTAATAACTTCTCATGGTTAACTGTCAACCACCCATATAATAATGCAGGCCATACACTACAGTGCAACATGACATAAACCAGTGAAGTATGAGCAGATTCTCCAACGTTTATAGACGTTCACTCAGAAATGAAAAGTTTGTCATCATTTACACACTTTCATTTTCTCCATAACATCTCCTTTTTGTGTTCACAACATGAGAATTTCAATTTATGGTAAACTATCCCTTTAAATAAACCTAACGTTACCTGTACTATTTACAGAAGTGCAAAAAAACTAGAGGAATAAGTACTAGGTGAGCTGGATGCAGTGGCATTAGAATAATTATACCCAGCATGATTCTCAGAAAGCACTAACGTTACTGTATCCCTCAGCAAAGTGATGAATCACAGAACCACACATAACAGACAGTTAGCTTCGCGCTAATACCAATTAGCTAACTAATACTAAGAGTTAAGCTCACCTGTTCTCTCGAGGTCACCGTTTGCACGCCGTCATCGCTGAAAAGCTCAGAGGAGTGTGATTCACTAAAGCATCGCAGAGGAGGAGACGTCTCTTCCATGATGAGATTTGAAAACACATGCACTGTAATAGAAAGGGAGCAGCTTTCCAGCAGAGCAAGTGTCAAGACAGTGTGGGAGGGGTTTCCTCAATAGAGTCAAGTGACTTACAGCTCAAGTACGGAAAGCCTGAAGGCACATACAGCGGTAAAAATGATGGGACGTTCTGCGAAATGGCTCTCTCAGAGAAGCTCGTTTCAATGAAACGGTTAACAAAAAGATGACATACGCAATACGCATGACGTTTTACATAACGTCCGTGCATTGCATTTTTTTTACTGTATATTCTCATTTTCTACATATTATAGTCTATATTAAATTTTTTCTTTACTATATGTTGGAATTGACTACTGTCATTGGCTGTAATATGACTGCATTTAAATTTAAAAAAATCCTTGCATAGCATTAATGTATTATTTTCAGATTTTTATATTTGTTGTAATCATGATGAATGAACATTTTTTTATTTATTTATTTTGCTTAGGTGTTTTTTCTTTTCTTGCGCGTGTAGCCGATATGTAATATTGACAGCTAGTGTTGAAATGGGTACTGCAGTCCAAATCAATTATTTATTTATTATTTTTTGACATTTGTAAGGGCATTTTTGATAATTAACTTATTTTTCCTGAGGTGTGAAGGATGTCGGCGAAACGCACAGAGAGCGTTCTGTAGCCCACCGCACCCATCAGTTCCTGACTGATTTCTGCTTACATCGACTCCTGCTTTATCTACACAGTCATTCGGGAAATCGGCACGGAGCACGGACCGGTCGATGGAAAAAGCGAGAAGATGATACTGTGAAGAGGGTGGACATGGAAACCCGACGCTGAGTTCCTTTAATTGTGACCATAAGACACCATGGCCAAACAGTATGATGTGCTGTTTAGACTCCTGCTTCTCGGAGACTCCGGTGTCGGCAAAACCTGTTTGTTATGCAGATTCACGGACAATGAATTTCATCCCTCTCACATTTCCACCATCGGTAAGAGTGTTACTTTCATGCATCCATTCAAAGAGTTGCAAAACAAACAGCACATACCGATAAGAAAACCCATAGCAGCGCTGGGCCATTGTAGTCTATGAGCCGTGAAAAAAAATGGCTTGAGAATTATACCACATAGTGAGATGCATTCACACAACCTCTTCTAGTTCTTTCTGAGATGCCTGACTGTATCTGTGTGTGAAGTCTTAAAATGTTGCATTTCTGCAGTTGTCACAAACCCAGTAGTGTTTGTTTTAGATCGTCCTGTTATAGATAATAAAAATGCAGTAAGAAATTAATATAAAATCATAGGTTGCATGAATGGCAGTGAGGACACAGAAAGTACAGATGCATGTTATTGCATGCATTTTCAATAAAAGATGCATAAAAGTGTTCTATCAGCCATTCCAACTCACACTTGCTGTTTTATACAAGTACTATATTGACATGAAATGGAAATCAGGTTTAACTCAATTGTAAGTTTTGGTCTCCGCTGTAAGAAATATGGAAAGATTTTTATTGCAATCTCTAAATCCTAAATACCATTTTATCACTAAGCGTTCAAGCACTACCAGCATAGGCCTTTTTGTATTATATTATTTTGGGTTAAGTGGTTTTTAATGAAAAACAATTCTTCATACACTCGTCATTTCGTTTTCATATATATTGTCTGCCTCCTGGGCTATGGGATCCTTTTCCCATTGGGCTGACATTACGTCCTGACAACAGCCAATTTACTCACTTGAAGAGGATGGACTGAGATTATTTTACAACAGTTTCCAGAAATACATAATTTAATATTTTTCATATGCTAATATGTATAAGGACACTTACTTATTTTTAACCACAATCCCTTCTTAATACTTCACTTATTACTTTTTACTCTTAAATTTGGTTAGCGTATGGTAGACGGTAAGAATCCTTATACAGGTGCTCTCACCTATTGAAGCGGGGAAAAGTTCTGTATGCGTAGTATATCACCCACATTTTGAACTCAGTGATTAAATAAATTCAATGCACACAGACTGTTTAAGTAGTTTAAGTCTTTGGTTCTTTAAATTGTGATGATTTTGACAAAAACCCACCAATTCACTACCTCAACAAATTAGAAAATGGTGGCTGCCAATCCTAATCAACGCAAACACCTCAAAGAGGTTTCCTGCGCCTTCAGAATGGTCTCTCAGTTTGGTTTACTAGGCTACACACTCATGTGGAAGACTGCTGATCTGACAGTTGTCCGGAAGATATTCATTGACACCCTTCACAAGGAGGGTTTAGCCACAAACATTCATTGCCAAAGAATATGGCTGTTCAAAGATTGCTGTATCCAAGCATGTTAACAGAAGATTGAGTGGAAGGAAAAAGTGTGGAAGAAATAGATGCACAACCAACCGAGAGAACCGCAGGCTTATGAGAATTGTCAAGCAAAATCGATTCAAGAATTTGAGTGACCTTCACAAGGAATGGACTGAGGCTGGAATCAAGGCATCAAGAGCCACCACACACAAACATGTAAAGGAATTTGGCTTCAGTTGTCATATTCCTCTTGTTAAGCAACTCCTGAACCACAGACAACGTCAGAAGCGTCTTACCTGGGCTAAGGAGAAGAAAAACTGGACTGTTGCCCAGTTGTCCAAAGTCTTCTTTTCAGATGAGAGGAAGTTTTGTATTTCATTTTGAAACCAAGGTCTTAGAGTCTGGAGGATGGGTGGAGAAGGTCATAGCCCAAGTTGTTTGAAGTCCAATGTTAAGTTTCCACAATCTGTGATGATTTGGGGTCATCTGCTGGTGTTGGTCCATTGTTTTTTGAAAACCAAAGTCCCTGCTCCCATTTACCAAGAAATTTTGGAGCACGTCATGCTTCATTCTGTTGACCAGCTTTTTGAAGATGCTGATTCATTTTCCAGCAGGATTTGGCACACACTGCCCCCGACTGCCAAAAGCACTCAACATTGTTACATGACCATGGGTTGTGTGTGTCTCTGACTGGCCAGCAAACTCACCACCGGACCCCATAATAGAATCGAGTGGGGTATTGTCAAGAGGAAATGGAACAAGAGACCAAAAATGCAAATGAGCTGAAGGCCTGTCAGAAACCTTGGCGCCATACACCTCAGCGTGCACACTGATATCACTCCATGCCAGGCCAAATTGAAGGCAGTAATTAAAGCAACAGACACTACGCAAGTATGAGGAAGTACAGAATGGAACATATCCAGAGGGCAACATTTTACATCAAAACATGTTTTTTTTTTTTAGTGGTCTTAATGCAATATTCTAATTTGTTGAGATAAGTATTGGTGGTTTTGTTAAATGTACAAAATCATCACATTAAAACAACGGACTTCACTACTTTCATCTGTGTGGCTGGATTTAGTAATTACACGGTTTCACATTTGAGTTTAATTCCGAAATAAGACTTTTCCACACTTCTAATTTTGAGATAGCGCCCCTGTCTATGTAAAAGATCTTTTAAAAAAGGATAGTTCAACCTCCAAAAAGAAAAATAATGTCACCTGTTACTGCCTTTCCCAAATTTTTTGCTGCTACCCCCTTGGAAACCATGAAAGATCCTCATCTAGCAGATGTCCGATCTCCTCTTTATCCTTTTTCCATACATAACTTAATATGACCACAAGTTAGTCCTCCATGCAATTTCAATTGTATGGACACTACAGCTTGGACATTTTTAGCTAAATACTAAGTTTGTGGTCCACACGAATGAAAGAAGTCCCCATGTTTTTGGCGTTATCCTAGGGGTTGAGTCAATCCTGATTCCTGTTTATTTTTGTTGACGTGAATCTTCTTGTGTAAAACTTCGTTTGTGTTCCACAGAATAACGTGTAGGTGTCAAAGCGGTAGTTGAATACGAGCTTACAAACTTCACCATGTTGGGTGACTCTTCCTTTAATGAACATTTGAGCTGCTGAACCTGTACCAAATGTATCCCCCCCCAATTAATCACATGCTTTCTTAGTGGTCGGAGAGATGATGGCAGGCTGTTATTTCTGCAAAAGTTCAGGTAATGCTCCTGTTGTGTCGCAGTTGCTTGGTGGTTCCAGTTAGCACATAATAGCAGAACTCAGGCATCCGATTCTACCCCCTCACTAGTAGCTCCTGATGATATATCCACCGCAATCAATAGATTGAACCCTTGCTCAGTCCTGCCGCCTGGCTGATCATGTCTGTCCGGCTACTAACTGTTTTTATTTAATATCGCTTGGAGATGGATCTCTTTTGTTCCGATATATGATGTGATACAGACCCGTCGTTTTAACTGAGGAGATAAAGATTTAGTCTGACTGGCTGTGAAAGTGCTGGCGGTCTGCCCTAACAATGGTTCAATACGCTCCTATCGCAGGGGCATATGACCAATATTATGATACATCGTCTAGCAAAGCCTTAGCGCTGTACTGCACTTTAGTCAGTGGAAGAGATATCTGTGTGTCCTGACAGATCATTTGACGCCTTCGACATACTGGGGATATCTATTGGCCTCGAGGCAACATGCTTGATCTAATTATTCTTGCTATAGAAAGCACCTCTGATTGTTAGTTGAGGAATGCAAATCACAACACGATATGCAATCTCCATTTCTTTCAATGCTTTCCGCTCTCTCTCAATTGTTTATGATGGTGTCACTAGACGAAGTGATTTGGTTTAAATTTGTATGTTGATAATCACAACTCTCTCTGTCCTGTCCTTGTTACAATTATTTCCTTCCCATTAGCCTCTGTCTCAGAAGGAAAGCCGTCAAGTGATCAATTGTTCGCTCTGGCACACTTGTGACACGTTTAAACTCTCATAACCTTCTGTCAAATGGCCATTCATTAAAGTCTGCTTTAATTGTCCTTTATATATTTTTGGTGCTCTGAAACCTTGCATTTCATAGGTGGAAGTATTTCACTACTATGCTTATAGTTTTTGGGAAGTCTGTGCTTAGGCTTGAGTTCTTAAAACCGATTTGTACCGAAATTTGGGGCATCAGTTCTACTCATCTCAGGACACACCGCAGACATCACCATAGAACTTAATCACCATTTACATATGTTTTGGCCTTTCATCAGTTACAAAACACAGCGGTTTGGGGGGACTGAAAACGCATATATTTGGAAACGGGTTTCAAAGTGCAAGTTTTTCAAGATTATTCTGTTTTCGTCTCCGTGTAAACTATAAAAATGTGAATTTGTGAAAACGGTGACATAATTTGCATGCGTATTACTTGTCAGCATCTATAGATTTTCCACTGCGTGTAATGTTTCTTCTTTGCAAAGTCGGCATTCGCCACCTACTGTCCGTGCATGCGAATTACGCATCTATCTTTTATTCTTTTCTCAGGCTCGTGTGATTGTTTCGTTTTGACAAACATTGGTTTCCTTATATTGCAACTTCCAAATGCAAAGTGAAAACTTTTCCATATTGTAGATACATAGGGTCATTAAACATACCACAATTACCTGTACAGGTAAGAAAAAATTGCTGTTTACTTTTCAATAACTATTCTTGTATATCGTTGACTAATAAAGTCAACTTAAATATTTTTCAATTATTAAAAATACAACAGTGTTTGTCTTTATCCTAATAGTGACTTTAAAGACCAGGGTATTACATTATGTCAGACTTGCCCATTTTAGGGGAGAACTATCCCTTATCGACAATGAAAGTTTTGATGTAACAGGTACATTTCTTTTTATATAGCCATCTAAAAAAGCGTGTAGTTTAAAATCATTACATGTACAGGTTTTCAGGATATGTTTACTTTAACTTCTGCGTTATGAGGTTGTACAATGCAGAACAATGAGCAAATAGTCATTTTTGCAGGATTCTTTCTTTTTGCGACCACAACGTAACTAAAATGAGAAAATCCTGTAAAAGCGTTTGAAAAAGTGCTTAGAAGTGGTTCATTTTTCAACTTTAATAACCTTTACTTTCACCACCGTTGTAGTGTCTGTACTCTTCTCTGTCTTTTTACAAAACCCCCTGCTCGTATTGATAAAGAAAAAGTTTTTGGATTAAAGATGGTTATCAATCAAAAGCCTCATAGTGCCCCGTGAGGAAGATGGAGTAAATCTGACCTAAAAGTCTCTTAAAGGTGCACTCATCTCATTTTTTGACTTTTAGTCACACGCATAGACTGATAGTGTTGCGGCAATCAACCCAAAACAATACTTATTGAATGATGATGATACTGAAATGTCTATTATGTCGCGTCACACCATGTGACTTTACGGCTGAACTGACTCCAGTTTTTTAAGTTACCCCAAGGTAAGTGATTAGCTTGTCTGTTGATCCCACACTGGCCTCATTCCAATTAAGGGACACGCTCTAATGTAAAACAAACAATTTTAATGACATTTCCCTGTTTTGCGATTTCACTGGTGGTCTTCATCTCTCATTTGATGGCATTTCTTTTACATGAGAAAAGGTACTGGCTTCATCACGTTATGAGTGGGTTTGTTCTCTTTTATTGGGGGGAGATTTCACAGCATTGTGTTGTCACTTTCACTGCATCAAAAAGGGGCAACAACCAAACAAAAAAACAAAAGAAAAAACCGAGATTCTGGAAGAGAGGATGGGAAGGGCAGCTCTTTCATTATTTTCCGTAGCCCCAGGCCAACCAATTCAGTGGCTGTAGTGATGACCTTTCTGTGTGTCCCTGTGTGGAAGCTGAGGGCACTAACACTACTGCTTTACTTCATGTGGTTTAATAAAGAAGAGGCTATGGAGCTCTGTGGATGGCACTCGACTGTATTCAAGATGGTTTTGTACTCATGTCTTATTTTAGTATTTCTTGTGCTTGCACTTTGTTGTGCGTGAGATGCCATTTGGTTCCAGTCATTGAATTGAATCTTTTGGGGGGAAAAAATATTTGATATGAAGACCTGTATACAAGCTGTCTAAGTTGTCTCTCTAAGAAAGAAATTTGGTAATTAATCCTTTTTTTTAAATCACATTGCTGATAGGGTATGTTAAAAATTACAGAGACAATGACTACTGTTGGCTTGGAGTCATAATTGTTATTGAGAATGGAACTTCCTAGAAGAACAGCTTTTCCGGGAGCTGTAATGTCTCGCAGTGGACCTTATTGACAGATACTCATTTACCATTGTAGTTTTTCTGTGGCTTTATTTTCTTGCCTGCCTCATGTTTAATAGAGAGGTGCTTTCTTTCAGGGCTCAAGATCTCATTATGGTTTCCTTACAAGAACACGTCATTCCTAAAATACAGTACACTTTCATGTTCATTTTATGTGTCTCTAAATAAACTGAATCAAATATTAAACTCATAATTTTTAATGGAGGAATTCATGTGAATAATTTTTTTGTAACCACAATATCAAAATTAGGCGAACAGAGATCAAGTATTAACAATGAATTTAAATAGAAATAAAAAAAAATCAAAGTCAACTCCATGTGAGCTTATTCCTTATTTCCATTTTCCACCCTTTTAGGTTCTGTCCTGTAAATGTTCTTGCCAGTCATATAATGAATAAACCTATTAAGAATATTTCTATAAAAAATTTCATATCCTTTTATAGAAATATCTATTAAATTGCAAGCACATTTTCATCATGTCTCTCTTGCAGTTCTAAACTCGCAGGTCTGAATTGTGAGAAATTGGTCCTCACTGCAGAACACAAGATCTAGGGGGCGTGGTTAGATCCAGATCCAACTTCTCCAACCTTACCTAAACCTACCCGTCTCCACCCCCGATCCCTAAACCCACCCACCTCCACCCCTAAACCCACCCATCTCCAACCCCCTAGAGGATCCCACCAACGCCCCTGATCTTGTTTATAGCAGGAGTAGCTACTGCGCGTCTTTCCTATTCTTTAAGTCCTTCCTGCCTTTTAATGCTCTGATGTGAATTGTTCAGGTAAATGCATGAGAACTCCTGCTTTCTACCAAACGATTTCTTTAGATTTGGCTTTGAGCCTGAAGATAGTTTAACAGATGAGTTGTGTCACTAACCACACAAAGAGTGCTTTTTTCATTTTGAAGTCATTTGAAATCATTATATGTTTCCCTTTTTTTTTTTTTACCCCAGGTGTCGATTTCAAAATGAAGACTTTGGAGATAGATGGCATTAAAGTACGAATACAGATGTGGTATGTTTGATTTTTCTCTGATGATATAACAGCGTTTGATCCATTGGTTGTGCTAATCAGTTGTGTGTATGTACGCAGGGACACAGCAGGCCAGGAGAGATATCAGACCATCACTAAGCAGTACTACAGAAGAGCACAGGTGATTTTCACTCATCTCACTGACTCATATACTTATGTAATAAAGGAGTCAGGTCTAATAGAGATGCCTTTTGGTGTCCATTGTGTGGTAATTCACTGATAAACGCTCATTATAATGTATGGGTGGATTGAAATTGATTCTGTATCAACAGGGCATTTTTCTGGTGTATGACATCACAAGCGAGCGCTCGTTCCAGCACATCATGAAGTGGGCCAGTGATGTAGATGAGGTGAAGCTGTGGAGTTTAAAGCATATCTGTCTTGCTGTAACTAAATATAACCCGCTTCTTATTAATATCTCTTCATTTAAATTCCACCGCCCCTCGTTCTCTCTTTAACTCTACATCCACAGTGGGGTCCTAACACTCAGAGGCTACAGTGCAAATCTGGGATATAAAAAATTTAATTTAATTAACAGCAACTGAAAGTTTTAGGATTTAGGAAAAAGTAAAACAAAGAAGCATTATGATGTGAAAATAAATCAGAAATATTTAAGATTAGTTTTGTTACTTATTACTAAGTTTGACTAATTATAAATCCTAAAAAAAAATTTTTTAATTTCAAAGCACCAAAAAATGTTTTATTTATTTGTATTAATATTAATAATATATATTTTATTTAGCCTTTTTCATATTACAGTTCTGTTTATATATTATTATCGTAAATAAAACCCTGAAATACATTTTTGAATCTCAAATGTTCATTGTGGACTTTTGGACCCCACTGTATGATTCGTATATTACGTTTAAAACACTGCCCCCATGTTTTCCCACTAGAGGACAAAGGAAAACTTGATATAAACACAGAAATTGTACTAAACCAATATCAGTGATTATTGCTGTTACTTGAACCGGAGCACTTTTGTTATATGAATTCTATGTCGCATATCATATCTGTCTTTTTCTGCTCTGCTCCATCCATTCGCCTCTGTCGAGTCTCTCTTCTCGTCTGTTCTGTCTCTGATCAGTATGCCCCTGAGAAAGTGCAGAAGATACTTGTTGGGAACAAGTCTGATGAAGAACAGAAGAGACAAGTAGCTACAGAACAGGGAAATAAGGTAAATAAATAATACTTCCCTCCCGTGCACTGCATCTTTCATTCATTTTGCTACTTACTCCACATTTACTCTGTCATCTGACAAATCTTATTTCTAATGTCTGAGGTTAAAGACTTTCTTCAGACATCTACCATCTTTTTTGCTCCAGCTTGCCCAGGCTTATGGAATGGACTTTTTTGAGACAAGTGCCTTTACCAACCACAACATTACAGAGGTACAATGTTGTCTGTGTGATTTTTTTTTTTTTGATTTTTTCCAGTATTTCTGTATTTTTGTTTTTGTTTTGTTTTTTAAATATTTGAAGAATGGTGAATCTGTGCAACCGTCTGATCATTTTGTTTGTACATTTTGATTATCTACAGCTAATCAGAGGGTTGTGAGGGGCTGGGCAGTGTTTGTGGCAATGACAGGCTGCACACCCAGGCTGATTAGGCTGACAACCAAGAGAAGGAGCTGGAGTGGGGGGAGGCTCCAGGAATGCAGAGTCACTCGCATGTTTGGGAGGGCAGGAAGGAGTGTGGGAAGTGTTGCGACGCACCCATGTCCTGGGTGTGCTGAGACAGATGCCAGACTACTTGTTTCAGTATGAGATTCATATGTATGTACATATACTGGTGAAAGCAGTGAGGGGAACAGGCGGGGAACAGGGTGGGGGCCGGGAGGGCAGTTTCCGGCGGAGGCGCTGAATGAGTTAGGAGGCAGGATTGTGGTGTAGAGTTACTATAATGAGATGAACATGAAAAAATACGGGTAAGTACGAATATGGTTCCGTTTTTTCGGATCAAGGGCCTGCAGGGCAGGGGACAGATGGGGGAGCGCAGGCGCCACACATGCAGAGGCAGCAGACTAGCAAGTTTAATAAATCTACAAAACAGGGACTTAATGTATAATAAACTTGATGCAACTGGTTGTATTCAGAGTAATAGGGCACCCATCAAAGAAATGCTGATATGGACTCACCCTCATCGGCCTCCATTAGGAGACTTTGTTCTTCTTCCAGCAAACAAGGAAAATTTAGCATTACTAGTTTACTTTTTCGCACCACTTGCTGACGCAGTGGATCCTCTGCAGTGAATGGGGGCCGTCAGAATGAGATTCCACAGAAGATAAAAAACATCACAATAATCCACAATTAATCAACCGGACCCGCCTCATTCATGTCTTGATGAAGGAAAAGCATGGCGGTTATAGAAATAAAATCCACTCCTTAGGTATTTAAACCTTTAAACTAAGTTCCATCTTCTTCCTGTTTTCTTCTCACAGCACAATACACCACCATGGTTTAGAACTGTTTTGGACATGGTTGTCCTCGTTACAGTGCGTGAGCTGGGGCATTTTCTGCGTCGATTCAGAGAGATTTATTGATAGTGTCTGCTGGATTGATTTTTACAAACCGCATTGCCACTTCACAAGACCATTATTGGTGTACTAGTCATGTGGATTATTGGGCTGTTTTTATCAGCGTTTTAAAACTCTCATTTTGACGGGGGCGCCCATTCACAGGCAGTGGAGCCCACAGTTGAGCGAGGTGTGTAATGATAAGCTCTCCAATCTAACCAATTTAAAAAAATAAATTCGTCTCATTAGTCATTGATGTCCATTAGATTAATTCTTAACAGATTTGTCATTTTTGGGTGAACTATTCCTGGTTGTATGGCTGGAGTGCCCATGCTAACATATTCTTCTTTCTTGTGTTTTGCTATGGGACTTCATGTGAATATATTCAGACCTGATTTGGCTTTCTATAATTTTTTTGAATACTAAAACCTTCAATGCACCAATGAATGCTCTTTCAAGGTTATACATTTATTCTTGAGTGATGAATTGATGAAGCTTCTCATGTCAGTGTAACAATACACGCTTCTTTTCTGTAAAAGCACTGTAAAAAAACAACATGCTACTTACCAGTTCTGGTCCACTTTGATTGTAAAGGAATGCAATGGTTTTTATCTCATCAATCTGAGGTTATTGCTTAAAATTGACTCAAATATTATAATTTAATGTGGTATTTTACACCAATATTACATCAAGCTCTCTTTTTCAATCAATAATCACTATTTACCTGATTAGAATAGTTGGAATGTTTCAACTTTTACTCTATAAATGATTCTGGAATTGATGTGGTTTAACTTTCATAACAGCACACCGAATAATATTTTTCTCCTGCTTAAATCAACATCTTACCCATAGAACTTGAGTGAAATGTATGCAGACTGAACTGAACCAGCATTTGATGCCGATGTGCGTCGCTGCATTGACATGGGTTGTATTGCTAATGATTCAATGTATATTACACTGTTGCAGCATTTATATGTGCAAGTGGTATTGTACTATGTTGACTTAAATGAACTCTTGAATAATGCTGATATGTTTACCTGTCTTATCTGAGAAGTTGTTTCATGAAATATGTCCATGAAAAACATCTGAGAAATTTAAATGCGTATGTGGTTATTTATATATAAACTGTAATATTGTGATTCTGTTTAGGGGGTCAAGTAGTTACGAATAAACATCTAATTCTTTTTTTTTTTTTATGAGGAATTTGGAGATACAAGTCTCTGTAAGTGCAACACCACAAGTGAACACCAGGAGGCAGTTGTGCAAAGCTGAAATCCGTGTACTGAAATGTAGTTATGCATCATAAAACACACTTGGGGGTAACAACAGGGGAAGACGAATGTGTTTGCGGTTTTATGTAATGCTCGGAACTGGGAAATATCCTTCAGCATTTGTGAAGTATTTTGATAATGAAGTCAGCTCATTTGCTTAATTTTATCAAGGTCATGATGGTTTTTTTTTTCTCAGAACAAGAATTTGTTCCTTGATGCAACTGATTATTAATGGTACTTTAAAAATACTCTGAAACAAAATATTCTGCTTGTGCATTTTGTAGCAAAGCAGATCCCTCTCTCAAGGCCGTCCACAGCTGGATGAAGCTTGGACAGAGAGAGCACTGATTTAAGCAAATTTTGTGGCACAAGCTCATGTTTGCAGCTAATTTGTAAGTAACGCATAAATCATGCAACCTTACAGTGTAAATTATATTACACATAAATTATCTAAATGTTACTGATCTAACTACATCCCTTATGCTATTCTTCTGTTTCATATATTGGTACACTTTACACTAAGGTTCCTTTGGTACCCAGTTACTACATTAGTTAACATAAATAACATAAAATACTTTCCAAGGCCGTTATTACTCTTAGTTAATCGTTATTTCAGCATTCACAATAGATTATTAAATCAACAGTCTTTCTTGTTTTTATTTTTAATAGACCTGAGCTAACATGAACTAAACAATTGTTAGCAAGTGTCCATACTATGAATGTAACTTTAATTGCATGGAACGAATACACTACAATATATTTTCTATTCTGTTCTACAGAAGAAAGTAAGTCATACGGCGTGGAATGAAATGAGTGTGCCTAAATAATGACACTGATTGTCACTTTTTGGGTGACCTGTCTGTTGCAAGGCAATATTTTTTGGTCACCCCCACTCTCAAATGCCACTGACGAGGTAAACTCGTAATGCAATTTCACATTCATGGGCATCTATTACACACAACAGTATCTTCATTAAATTGTTGGAGCCAGTTTGGTTCCCATGAACACCCAATTTTTCAATTCTACTACAGGCTCTTGATCTTGCTAACGCTGCCTATTTGCCTTCTACAAATACTTCCTATAAATGTGTATTGTGTGCCGAGGATGCATTGGAAAGTTTGTAAATCTAGTTACCAGTTGTCACAGTGTGTGTCTGATGACTATGGCTCTATATTATGTGTCCGCTCCTTGAGAGACAGCGTGGGCCAGTGAAGATCTCCTCTATAGTGGTTGCAATGAAAGTCTGAGCTTCTAAATAATCTGACTTTTACTCCACAAGGTCTCATCGCCTGTCTAATTGCATGAGGGCCTCAACCCTGAACAAAGAAACCTGATGAAGTATCAATTTAAAAAATGAAGGCTAACTTAGATACTATATGACAAGTTCATCACTGAGACAGCCAAAGTCGAAGATTACATGAGAACCATTTGGCTCACATTCCTTGATAGATCCAGTACTCGTCATTTGATCTTTTTTTCTCCTCCATGTCATATTCGGATTTGGAATCCGGATCAAGCAATTTTGGAAGACAGGGAGAAGCTTCAAAAACAGCCATTTACACCCCTCAATTTTCGCTTTCCTAGAATAATCCTGTCTGCCATATCAATGCTTCCATCCTATTGGCTCTCCACCTATCCTCTTTTCATCCGTGATTTGCTCGCAACAAAAGCGGCCAGGCATTGCGAGATAACCATGCATCTAAGAAGAAGCCAAAGAAGACCAATGTGCCTTTAGTAATTAGTTTTTTGGGGTGCATGCATGCAGCAGGGGGCGTTTGGTAGGAGAGGGGGGGGGTCCAGCTTCAGGACACTTCTGCTAAGCACTGTGTTGTCATCCTCCCACCTCGCCACACTGTGCTTTCACACCAGAGTGAGTCACGCTGGCTCTCTGAGCTCTGGAGGTGCGCAATGTGGAATGCTAAGCACCCTGAGAGAACTTCACAGCATTCAGACTCTTTCTACTCTGCCTTCTCATCCCTCCTTTATACCTGCTTGAAGATGATGAAAAAGGCTGAGAGAAGGCTACTTGATCTTGAACTAAATGTACATTTGGTGTCATTGGTTTACCTTACTGTTAGGCTGATATTTATTGCAATAAATGATCTATCTATCTATCTATCTATTATCCAGGGTGGCGACTTCGTTCCTGAGACCGCAGTCAGCTGCAGAGTGTTTTTTTCAACCCTAATCAAACACCCCTGCACCGCTAATGCAGGTCTGAGGGTTACTAGGACTACAGGGCATGTGAGTTTTTTAGGGTTGAAGCGAAACTCTGCAGGGCTGCGGCTCTCCAGGAGCGGAGTTCGCCACCCCTGATCTATACCTACATTATATATAATGCCCAATTGTAATTGTAAAAATCATAACATATTTATTTTAATTCAATATCATTTTGCGCATCCCAAGACCCACACACACAACCACACACCCACACCCACACACACACGACACACCCACTATATATATAATTGCAAATATACGATTTTTGTTCAGTATGCATATGATAAATATATATCCAAATTCAAATACGATTTACCCTTTTACCATGATTCAACATTATTGACAACCAGAACTTTTAAATCCTATTGTAGAATTATCAATGTTCCTTTTTGATAACTCCACAGATGAAGAAATAAAACAAATGTACTTTTTCAGTGGGTTAAACACTGAATGTGCCTGTGTGGTTTTCGGCCTGGAGTCAGTTGGGAAGCAGCCAGGGAAGTGCCTTAGGATATTGACTGAGTCATTGTGAATTGCAGAGCACCAGAAGAAACGTTCAGCACGGATATCTCCAATTTCATAGTCCACACCGCATTATGTGCACTGAGCATCTATGAAAATATAATCATGATTTCTTAATGCAACTGCAATTACTAACTTGCATTAGGACTTTATGCTTCTCTGAGGGAAATGCTAATAAAGTCTTGGAACACACATAGTGAATATAACTGACAGTCATTAATCTCTCTCTGTGGGCATTTGGTAATTACTTTTGCTGATTCTATCAATATAATAACACAAATATGAACAATAAACAACATGGGCTATCTTAATTGTATGCTACATTATGTTAATCACTTAGACTAACTAGTGCATCAGCCATTTTGAAGGCCTCACTACACTGTGCTTCTCATTGGGTCACACAAAGACCCTATGTGCTCAGCAACAACTTGTCACCTTTCTGCATGTCATTCTGTATTAGTGTATCTGCATCGCTTGAGTGGAGCTAAATGAATGGGACCATTCTTCCTGTTCCCCTAGCATCCCTGACAAGACATTCCTATGTGAAGTCATACATGCATTTGTGTGGTCAACATGTAGGGGGCATCAAGTATTGATCGCACAAATGGGACAAAGACATTCCTAAATAATTTAGAAAGAATGGTCAGATGGTAGCAACCTGTTCGACATTATGATTTCTGTTTGTGCACTGTGATTATAATCCTTGCAAACTCCCTCTTTTTCTTTTTTTTCTCTCTCTCCCTGAAATTTAGCAGCTGTGTTAATTCTCAAGAACAGCGTGTTGTTTGTTAATGGAGCTTCTCACAAAAGAGTATGCATGGAATCTAGTGCACTCATTTCATAGAGATTAACCTCCTCCCATGTGTTCAATGAGGACATTACATTTTGGATTGTATGTGCTCTTTATTAATATTATTTTTTTAGTTACATTTAAGCATGCACCTTATATCATTTACATACTATATAACACCAGTTAGTGGTCACTGACAACAAAATAAAAAGAAAGGTTACTATGGCAAGTTATCAGAGCCTTAACCATAAACAATAGCTAGTGTATTGTCGTAGACAAGTAGTAAGAATAGAATAGAAATAGAATAGAGAGTGGCAAGTGTCGAGCGTCAAGTGGGTTTTAAGACAGCAACTAGTAAATCATAGACTGAGAGTGCTAGAGTTGGTTAGAATAGTCAGCCCTGCTGATGAAATTATAGACTAAAACTGGCAGTTTGTGTCAAACATAGGATAAATGCCATTGGATTTTGGTTTATATTCAGATATTTTTTATTGTCAGACCGTTGATGGCTACTTGATTTTAATAAGGCTATTGTCTAAATACACATTTCTTGTTTTTCACACACTACTTGCTGCAGGTGTTTACAGTTCTTAGGCACTATTTGGTAACAAATAGCAAAGAACATTTAAAAATGTTCAACTGGATAAACTGGAGAAGGTTTGGCAAATGAGGTAAAACACTAACTGTTCTTACTAGTAATCAAGTGTTAGCCATTATGCTTAGAATAAAACATGTCTCAAATGCTACCCAAATAACAAGACACAGGTTTAGCAAAGCACATGTTGTAGCCTACAGGTCAACCCTGCTACTCTTGTCCAAGACAACAGCAGACAATACCAGTCGCGTGATAACCGTGCAGCACATAAATTGCGCTGTTGCTACGGCAACCCTGTCCGTAGGGGGCCCATTCCCAGAGAGACAAATCACGCTCCCCTCTAGCTGCTCTCAGCTATCGCGAGATTCCTTTAAGCGAAGCCAAGTGACCTCATCAGCAGCTGCAGCGCGAGTCGGAGCTGCAACTTTTGTATGAACTTCGAAGTTGAATAATTGTGAACGAGACGCTGGGGCCAACGGTACTGCTGCTGGAGTAGATACAACAATACAGTCAAAATTCTCCCGCGACACACTGGAAAACAGCAGGAATAAGGGCCGCACATAGACTGCACTCAGCGGGCGATTATTACGAGGCGGAGAGACGCTCGTGTCGGACTTTTATCGGAAGATTTTGTGGGAGAAGAAGAGACCGCACGAGAGCAGCGAGAGCTGGAGAGGGAAGAAGGTGAGTTCGTAAGATGTCTGTGATTTAACTGTGCATGCCAACTCCGGACCGTGCTTTTATATCTGTAAAGGTGGTCCACTATAGTTATTTCGAAGAAAGCGTGTCTTTGTACGCGCTAAAATGCTCGTTTTATCTCTCGAGCGAGTTGCGACGGTTAACGCATGATCTCGACTCACCTGATCATCAGAGGAAAGCAAGATTCGATCAGAAAGTTGCAGTGAACGCGACCATATTTTGATAAACTGATAGCAGTCGGAATGTAAACCCGTAGTCCTATGTGTCGTGTTTATTTGGTCTCAATCTGATAAACAAGACAGCGCAAGGTGGAAATGGTGCGGCTGTAACGTTAGTTGAAGAGTTTTGGTCTTAACTCCAGATGTGGGAAGATCACAAACACACGGCCGATTACAGCTGACAGCCCAGCAACTTCATCAACGTGGATTGTGCATGGCACGTTTAGTCATCATTGCATCAGTCAAGAAGGGAATTTAATCATATGGATTGCAATAATATGGACTCCGGTGTTTTTCCTTATTAAGCGGGGTGTTACTTGGTTAAGGTTCACTGGTAAATAATTCAGAGATAGGCTACTTTGTAACACTTGAATTCTTGCTTGTGAGCACGTCTTTTTAGTTCTTATGACCCTGGAAAATTGCAGTGAAATTTTAGTGTGATTTCGAGGCCTGGAAAAGTAATGGAAATAATGTAATGTAATTTTTTTTCTAGCCAAGCCAATATACATTTCTTCATGTAGTTGATGCTTTTTTAAGTGCAATCTCTATAGAATTCATTTTAAAAATCCTTATTAATCACTAATGATCTGAGAAGTTTTGAATCTATCTATCATCTATCTATCTATTTGAGACAAGGCTGTGTCTCAACTCGTCTCAACTCGCCCCTAGCACGCATTTGCACCAGCGCATTCACCGACGCTATCTATGGAAGGAATAGCGGAAATACATGCCGCGAGCACCCAGTATATAAGCGCGTAAAACGGAGGAGGAACTGGCTGTAGAAGGGGCAGGCATTTGTGATGACATAAAAGTGTCACATCAAAGGGAGGTCTGTGTGGAGGTTGACTATGCCCTTCACCCTCCTGTTTTCTCCCTGGAAGGGCTTTGCGGATTTGTCAGTTGTCATGTCTTTTCTTCTTTGGTGTGGGTGGGTGTCCGCACTGTGTATGGGACCAGCGCTAATGCAGTGGGTCTGGGGGTGGAGTTGAAGAGCACGGTCCCCGATTTATGCTTTCGATCATGCCTTTTTACTTTAGATTGCTTGCAACGATAATCGAATGGATCGAGGCGCGATCGACAGAAGCTGCGATTGTCATGCATATCTTTCAGTGAAGCACGGTTCAGTGATCAGCAGTAAATCTCCATCCAAAACCAGAGGGCACTCTCGCACTGAAACTCCAAATACGCCTCGCAGAAGAACCCCAGAAAATCGCTGCAGCTGAATAAAAAAGATTCAACTGCTTTCATTGATTCAAAGTGACTAATAAACACACGACTACAGCAATAAACGGTTTATCGGAGTTCTTATTATAATAATTTTCATTAAAATAAAGTATATTTATAATGCACTGCCTTTATCACTGCTTAAACCATGAAATATGTTGGTGTAGGCTGGGACTAGAACCGTTTCTCAAGGTCAACCGCGGTTTGTGAAAAGTACGTTTCAAGCCACTAATATTTTCTGTTATACTGTTCCTGCGGTATGCGCAGTTTTTTTTATGTGTCGTCAAAGATGGAAAGTGCAGGACTTCCTCAGTTGTGTGCAGCGAAGAGCGTAACAAGTCACACGACCCCTCCCCCTTCCCCTTCGGTTGGTGTGAGCGGTCAGAGTCACCTGTGTGATGGCCGAAGGAGATGAATCCCTGGAACCCCTGTCGAAAAAGACGAAGTCTGTCGTATAGGAATTTTTCGGGTAATGTAGACTAACCATGTTCCATACACAACGATGTTCCGTACAGATGACGTTTAAGCGCCGATCGCTAAATAAATACTTCCAAAGCGAACATAAACAATATATCTGTGTCATCTTCGGTTTTCTCCCTCTTTCAACCCCGATCAAGACAGAGACCCACCCGCCGTTTGTTTCAGTGTTGAAAAAAAAATACTATTTGGCTTGCTACCGAGGCAGGTAACATGGCTAATTAACTAGCTAACTAGTTTCCTCCCTCACGTTACTTCACAGAATGAGGAATACCGCTAGTACGTACTGTAGCCCCTTTCTGGATTTAGTACAATATATAAATTAACCTGGTATCACTCTTACTTGAGCCTCCTGCCATTTTTACATCGTTCACTCCCGCATTTGAAAAAAACAAACAAAAACTTGCCCCGTTTGGAGCTTTGTCAAGAGACTGCAGCGCGCTCACGCTCTCTCTTTCCTTATGTGTGTATGTGCACACATCCTGGTACCTCACCGCTCCAAACCATAGCTCCAAACTTAATCCGGGAAAGGTGAACATTGCTGCATCATAACTTGGACTGAAAGATTAATGTGTAGAAAGCGAGCATGTCTCCAAAAAATTGTTGAGCTGCAGGTTTATGCATGCATCTTTTATAAATTTTTTTATTTTTATTTTTTACAGAAATTATGTTTTAATTATATTTTTGATTATTGAGCTGCAGGTTTAGGCTCACTTAAGTGACTGCATTTTTTAATTTTATTTATAGGGATTTTTTTTTTACAGAATATAATTTATGTTCTGATTATTGTTGAGTTGCAGGTTTAGGCTCACTTAAGTGACTGCATTTAAGAAGAATGTAATTATTTATTCAAATTATTTTGCCTGACATGTTTACTCTTCCAAAATTTTCTATATGTTTCTTAAAAATAAAATATCTTCGGTAGAAAAAAAAGTTTTTTTTACCCCAGACATTTAAAATAACATATTTTAGAGCTGTAATCGCAATACCGTGATAACGTAATATTTTTATCTAAGGTTATCATACCATCACAATCTCATACCGGCCCATGCCTAGTCACGTGACTTATTCTGTTTAAGACCACAACATCCTCGCATAAGATTTTAAAAAAAAAATCTGTCAAACAACTCGGCTACGTTCTGTGATTTTGGAAGTACAAATATGTTATTAAATGGGTTATTTTCACCTGCTTTCAGATATAGCGGCATTTACTTCACAGAGCTGTAGTTCATTGAGAAGCTATGCAAACAGCTGTCAGTATCGCAAACGATTTCTTCGATTTCATAACTGCGCAATAAATCGTCTGCGAAGTTATTTATAATTTTTTGGCGTAGCTTCTCAGTGAACTACGGCTCTGTGATGTAATTGCTGCTCCATCTGAAAGCATGTGATGATGATTTCCTGCTGATTATAGAACTGGCATTACTATCAAAATGTGCATGACAGTCGCATTCGATTAATCGTGCAGCCCTATTTAGATGTATGGAAGACGCAGACCATCAGATCTTAAAAATGACCAAGGTGGAACTTTGTGTTGGTATCATCATGCTCTTGAGATGTTGATGTTGCCGTGTCCTTTGACAGACCTGCCACTATTTTTGTGTAGTCTTGGTGTGATTAATTAAAAGTAGACAATCTGACCACTTTTAGACTTTTTTTTTTCCAGTTGACCACCTTTAGACCTTCACTTTGCTGTTGGTAGATCCACCTGTGGAACAGCATGGATCCCATTTTTTTTGTTATATGGACATCACCTGTTACATGTCTTTTTTAGATATTAACATTGCTGCATTAATAACTTGATTTTGATAAATTCAGTAGCAAACAGATATCGTTCCTACTGTGTGAAACACTGTGTGATTTAGTGTTTTCTTTCCCCAGCCTCTATCTAAGAATGCCAAGGATGCAGTTATCTGCAGGCAGTGTCGCATTTCCAATATTAACTAGCCTATTGAAAGGGAGTGTGTAGGTGGACGTGCACATGTTGTGAAACATGTAGAAAAGGAAATGTGCGAGGGGAAAAAGACGCATGGGTGGATGATTGGCAGTTGAGGGATTATCAAGAGTTTTTCACATGTAGAGTGGCTCCAGATTCTATAGATACTGCTGGATTAAGATTGGGCAAATAAGTTTTATTCATTGCCTTAGGCTTAACAAATAATGTATGAGTTTGAGAGCTTAAAAGCCTCTCCTGTTGTTCTTATGTGCTGTTGCTATGGAAGTTTGGTTTATGTAAAATCATGTCAGTTGTTCGGTTATGCAAGTATATATTTCAAGATTTGGCAGCAGACAACATCCGGATCTAATTCTGTAACAAGTCTGCATCAGATGTGATCCATTACATCAGACAGTATCTAATGGTCCTACTTTTTGATGTTTAAGACTTAATTTGCACTGGAATATATGATATAGAGGCTCAACTTTTGGGTTTGTCCAGTCCAACTTGTATGAAGAAAATTGCTATTTCACACATTCAAATGCACATTGCTTTGGGCAGCTTTTTTAAGAGTTAGTTACCCCAAAAATGAAAATTCTGTAATAATTTACTCAACCTCATGCCTCTCATGGTTTTTTCCAAACCCATACTTTCTTGATTTTGGAACACCATGAAGAAAACGTTCTTTCATACTTTTTGTCCATCCAGTGAAAGCCAACAAAAAGTGCATTTTCTTTTAAATGATGAACAGATTTAATTTAGGCTTTTATTCACAAATATTGATTAACGCACATGCACACTACTCGATTCATAGGGATTGTTGTTTACAATGTTGTACTTTTTGATGGTGAAAATTTGGGGTTGCCTGGATGTCAGAATGGACAAAAGGTTAACGAATTTACAAATATTTTAATTCGTCCTTCTGAAGATGAACAAAAGTTTTATGGGTTTAGAGTGATTAAATGAAGATAGAATTCTCTCTTTTGGGTGAAAAATCCCTTTAAGAGAGTCAGTGCAGATGAAATCCAAATAAGTGCCCACAGATGACTATGACATAAGCATTTTCACAAACAGGAAAAGGAAAGGGAAAAAGGACCTTTTCCCACCCAAGTTGCTATATTTAGTCCATAAAGTTACATGCACTTAAAAAGGTACATAATTAATTTTTTTTGTTTGTTTAAATCAGCCACTGGTGGTTTCAACCAGTACTAATTTCCAGCATATTGTTCTGCCACCTCATTTAATCTCACATCTTCCTGGAAGCAGTAGCTGTTGATGCCGATCTGATGATCTGGCAAAGAAACAGTTGAAGGTTCACAATGTATCTGCATTATCGCTGATATTCCCACCAACTGTCTCGCCATCTGCCTAACAGCGCTTGTTGTGTTTCGTACAGGAGAGCAGAGATTTTCAGCCTCTTGCTCTTGAGAAGATGGGTGTTAACATGGCACCCAAATGCTGAAATTAGTATTGAAGGCACCCATCTTACTTTTGTTCTCAATAATTACAGTCCTGTCTCTTCTACCACTCTGGGCTCCATCTTAATGCAGGCTGTAGCCTCAGATTTATGTAGCCATTAGTCATGTAGACAGTCTGTTGAAAATTGAAGGTGAGAAATGAGAGCTGAGGAATTTGAGATGTAGGATTCTTACTATGTTTTTGATTCATGCTTATTCGAGACTCGCAATAATGAACTTTTCTGAAGTAATGTCATTTTTTTTCCTTTCAAAAAAATAAATGTTTTTTTGCAGACCGAAACCTTAAAGTCAGGATTGTGTGGATGCGTTATGGTGATTCACCTTCCTATGAAGGAATATAGGATGGTAGATTTTTAGGGACTGACACATTGTCTTGAGCAAACATATTTAGGAGAGTCACTTATCCACTTTCATGATGAAATAACTAGGGGCTTAATAAATGGGAATAAATGGGAGCTTGTCAAAGTCATATTCTCCAAGCCTTTCAAGATTCTTTTTGATCTATTTTAAACCTAATCTCATTTTGAACACTGTGTCTTTTGGAACATGTTATTTGTATGGTATTTTCACTTCCCTTAGTCATAATGTGGTTTCTTAACAGCTTTGCGGTTTGGCTTATTGGTCAGTTAGTTCAACTGCTCTTCTTTGGAATATGTTGTAATGGAGTGGAATGTGTCAGGCAGTTCTTCCTATGCATTATGGTCTTCTCTGTGTGGCATGCATCCACACTGTGGTAGTGGTTACAGACAGTGCTTAATTTGTAAATTGCGAGGTCCCTGAACAAAGTGGGGTAACGGATCCGGCATGATTAGAGGAGGGAGAGGTAACGGAGCATTTGCGCAATGGAGGACCAGCTTACGTGATTAACAGTGTGCATTTTCCTACGGTCATGAAAAACCTGGAAAAGTCATGGAATTTTAAAACAGCAATTTCCAGGCATGGAAAAGTTTTGGAAAAGTCATGGATTTTTTTCCTTAAATCTATGTATAATAGAATTATGTTTAATCAGCTTTCGAGTTAAAAATGAGGGAAATTCCTGCAAAACTTATCAATATAGCATAGATTGTTGGTTAGATGAGTAAATAAATCCACACAAACTATCAGATTAAATCAGTCATTTTAAAGCAGCGTGAGTGATTCAGCTGTACCGAGTCTTCTCTCTCTCACTCTCAAAGTGGCTTCACAACAGCGCATCTCGTCTGCACTACAGCATGCTGCGATAAAAGATTTTCGCTCGGGTTTCGGGACAGTCGACAGAATTCGAGTCATTGTTGCATCATCCGCACCAAACGGTATCATTTCACAACCCCTCTCTGAAGTTTAAAGCCATTTGATACTCGCTACGTGCTCCAACGGGTTATTCTGTCGTTCACAGTCACGTTCTTATCGCGCAGCGTATCGCCCGTACTTGCGAGTACTTAAGGAGTTATTTTTTCGCAGCTTTGTTGCCTATACGTGTCCAATACACACAAATGGTGTATCCTCGTAGCCACGTCGGTTTTGTCTTAGCTAAATGTACATCTGCAAAAACGCACGGAAGGTAGCAGTATGGTCTTCCGGCGATTCGGGTTTGTCAAGCAGCCCAGCCGCTTTGCTTGCTCAGCTTTGTATATTTCAAATGTAGATGGGGTGCAAGCGTGCTCATTGGAAGTCTTTTTCATGAACTATATGCATTCTATGGTCAGCCACTAACTTCTTTCATTTGCGCGTGAGGAGAGGGATCTTTTCAACTGAGGGGCCGTATCGATTTTCGAACAAATTCGGAGAGGTGCCGATCCGGCTTGGCCCCGGACAATTAAGACCCGGTTACAGAGTTTTCCAAACCTTAAAGGGATAGTTCTCCCACAAATGAAAATTGTAATAATTTACTCACCCTCCTGTCGTTCCAAACCTTTGGAGTGCGTTCTTATGTGTTGACCACAAAAAATATTTTGAGATTTGCTGGTAATCAACCAGTTGGTGGTGCCAATTGACTTCCATATAGAAAAAATGCTATAAAGTCAATGGCACACACCACCTGTCTTGATTACCCATCTTCACTAATATCTTCTTTTGTTCAACATAAATTTTCATTTGGTGACTACCCGAAGTCACCATGTTACTAAGAACATAATCACTTCCTTTGTACAACTACAAACAGACTGTATTCTGTTATAACTCTTATTGCAAACATGGATTAGATAAAATCCCTTGACGTCCTTGTATAGTATGTGATGGCTGTAATAAGGCTGAACAATGCAAATAAAACCCTATCTTGTTTGATTAATTAGCTTTATCATGTTAATTATCACATTACTAAATTAAAAGTTGTGGATCGATCCATTGCAGTCGTTTCCCCCAGACATCGCATCGGAATGTTGTTTTTGTTTTATATAAACGTATGTATAGGTTGTAGAAATTGGTAATATGGATTTCACATAATGCGGCCATGTATGCTGTCATAAAAGCACATGACGATTATTGAGTTAGGAAGTTAATCCGTTTTCATGTTCATACAGTTTTGTTGAGTTCCTGCTGAGGTGACTGACAGTTCACGTCAAAGGCTGCTGGTCCATTGCCACCTCCACATCACTCAACGTTTCCACTCGCAGCCCTCATTTAAAGCTGCTATTTTAATGTGATCTGAGTTAGATAAGAAAACACTCCATGTTTTCATATCTCACCGAGCGCCCAGTTCATGTATCCAGCCTTGACAGGTTGACACAGAGTGTGTGCATGTATTTTGAGGGGTTTGAGGGAAGTTCATCCATCTTATTCTTGCCTCCTTCATACAGGCTCATCTTTGCTGTCGTCGGGTTGTGTTTGTGTGTGTGGTTGGGGGTCTCGGGTGGAGCGGTCAGTGGAGGTGTAACCCTGGCCGTGTGTTAAACTGCTCACATATGCGACAGTAGCGGGGGTCAGGGACACATGGTGGATGTTGTTTGCCCTTGACTGGGGTGCGTTAAACCACTCACAGCTGTTGTGCTGTTTTGCTTGGGGAAACGGGAGATTGAGAAACAAACTGTTGAATGAGGTGAGAAATCAAAAGAGAAGAAGCCTGCATTGGTATACAGTGCATTTCCGAAAAAAAATGAAAATCCAGTTCCACACTTGTTTTGTAGAATGAATGGGATGTGGTTGTCATGGAGATACTGGGTTGGGTCAATGCACACCTGGGAAAAATCTATGAGCACCAAGTATACAGTTTTAATGGGTACAATAGGTTATGAGTATGATGCACGAGATATAAAGTTCATAGTATGTCATAGTCAACATAGTATGTGTGCAGCCAGATTTTTCAAATCCTGCATTCTCTGTAAGCTCAGCTTTCCTTGAATTTTTTGTTGTTGCAGTAATTAGTTAAGATTGCAACATTGGGCCGGCTCGTTGTTTCACCAGTTTTTGAAAAAAAGTTTAAACGAGTACAAAGACATAACGAGAGAAACAGCACAAACTGTGCATGGATGAAATTTCTAGTGTATATGTATTGATCGCCGGTTTTCTCACAAAACTGGTGGGCTTCGTGCCCAAATATTTTTGCTGAAATAAAGTTTGATATATCAAAGATTATCACAGGTATAGAAAGGCTGCTGTCACTTTAAGACCTAATGCACTTTAAGACCTAATGGATCCACCTCCAATTTTCTCCCAACTGTTTACATTCACTTAAGCCAAGTATTGTTTACTTCAATACTCACCCTGACTGACATTTTGACATTGCTTTGTGTGTTTGACATAACTGTTTAAGC
>JADLZN010001461.1:0-41179 GCA_018155175.1 Sinocyclocheilus anophthalmus
CAGGATTTTAGAGATATGGGCAAAGAATCCCGTGCCCATTTACCACCTAAGTGGAATTTTAGAAGAATGGGCAACGCAAACGTGCCCATCTACCAGCTCTGTGGATTTTAGAGAAATGCGCACAGCCTCATGTGCACATCCCCAACTCACGTGGTATTTGGAGAGATTTCCTTGCAAAGCCTGCTTCACGTGGACACTTATATTATCTGGAATTTAAGTTCATGGAAACCCGACCATATCGGCCCGCCGGAAGAGGCCGGCTCGCCCATCTCAGTAGTGATGGGAGCCCTGCCTAGGACAGCTTACACAGGATGATCCTGGTGATGCCCCCGTACCTCCCATTCGTTGCCTCAGTAAGAAGGAGTACGCCGGTGGCCAGGAGGCCCCTCGGGGTGACCAGGCACTGTAGTCCCGTCCGGGTGCCTTGCAGCGTAGCACCGGGGCCTGATGTTCACGAAGGCTCCCACAAAAACCCATGTTCGGCCGCATAATCCAAGAGGTATGAAGCCGGAGCCCGGCTTTCTTTCCCCCCGCCTGGACATATGTCGACGAGTGAAACGCCTACTGCAAGTAGAGCACCTTCCAGCTACAGGCGCACCCGCTCACTCCCTCATGCTCCCAGTCGCCGTTTCGGGTCGCCCAGCCAATCTGGAACCGCTTAAGATGGCGTCTGTGGCGGCCGCGCTGCTCATTGAAGATGCGTCTGCAAGGGACAAAACCGCACCAGTTCCCGGACACACTGCAAGGAACTTATACGATGGGTGTAGCACACAACAAGCCATCTCGGTCTGTCCTCATATAGAACCCAGGGGATAAACCTGACCAATCGTCTCTCAAGTGGTGCGAATTATTTGGATCTACCTCACCGACCGCCCCCCAGACCTCTGGCTGGAGCTCATTTGCTACCGAGGATCTTTCGACTCGTGTTCTTCTCCGCTTGCAGTAACTTGACATTCTTATCACATGACGCACACCTCAGTCACTCCGAGAATCATTTTTCATACACTCTCATGACCTAATTGATCATACTCAGCCCACCAACGAGCCGTATTGCCGGGCTCTTGTTCGGGGCTTTTAACCGGACCATCAGTCATGCGTTTCACTAGATCGTATCTCATAGAACCACCAATAACATTATGGGCCCAGTAGGAGACTGTTTGAAATTTTTTTTACAGCTAACCTCGGTCAGCTGGGGATGGTGGTCATAACAGGGGAATTGGAAAAGGGGGAGGACAGGGTAGATGTTGCACCCCCTGTGGGAGAGAGTGAATACCTAAGTATTATTCTGACCCGGACGAAAGCGCTGGCGCCTCGCCCAGGTCTCACCCCTCGGGTTTCGCCTGCCGCCCCTTGACCCACGATACTTCCTACCCCCACCCCCAGGTGGAGGCGGGGCGCGAGTCGCGACACTAGCCCTCTGTGCCCGTTTCTGATCTTCAGACTGAGATGGGCCAGGACCCCTGGTTTGTTCGGGCTCGGACCTGGGCCTTCGTGGTATGAAGGATTTGAACAATGCTGAGCGCGACTTCGCCTCCCTGAAACCTGTCGACCACCGTCTCAACGAGGGCCAACAGTTCAGATGGCTACAACACACAGCCCGGGCATGAGAAGCAACGCCCCTTGTCTTTCTTCCGATGTCCCCAAAATCACCCACAACGGCCGCTTCCGGCACCACCAGAGCAGCCATCGCGCGGCCCTGCCGGGCTGCCTGCTTAGTAGCTCCGGAGGGGGCCAAGTCTGTGTGTGAGCCGCAGCTCAGGTCTTTCCGGCAAGAGGAAAGCCCTGCCCTCAATCGGTCTTTCAGCAGGTCAGCCTGATAGGCCTGAAGCAGCGCCATAGTGTGCAACGAGGCCACAGCCTGCCCTGCCGCTGCGTACGCCTTGCCGTTCGTGCGTGAAGGATGTCTTGAGGGCACGTATTGGCAATGAGAGTTTTGAGGGATGACTTCTCCCCCAAGAAGGATAGCGCTAGCGTCCTTCCAACAGGGGCATCATTTCCATAGCCGATTGTGCGCATCGACTCGATATTCGCATAAACCTCGTATGCTGACACCGGTCTCGCTTGAGGAAAACGGCTCTCCCATTCCTTCTCGATATCAGTTTAAATCAGGGAAGGAAAGGAAGGCGCACTTGACTTTGAGGTGTAATGGCCGGAGAGGATGTTTAACTTTCGTCGAGGGAAACCCCTTCGCTACTCACCTCCTTGCTCGTTTCCCCACGTAATGTTCGAGTCCTTGCCTGTGGCGCCATCCATCCACCTCTAAACAGCTCATCCATACGCAGGGCAGTTGGATTGGGAAAGCTCAGCCTCAGCTTCTTCACTCTCCGCATCCATTTCCTGCTCTTGTTGGGCTGGGCCCAACTGAGCACTGGCCCCTGGATCAGATGATATCAGAGAGAGGATATCATCGTCCAGCGGCTGTCTCTCGCCCGACACCGATGCGCGGAAGAGGGGAACCCCCCCTTCAGACTCATCGGCCAGATCCACCTGTGATCCCCACGAGCTTATTCTCCTCTGTGCCTCAGCAGCGGCAGGTCCCGAGCCGCGGGAAACCGATGGTTGTCCCTCTCCACTCGAGAAGAGAGAAAAACGAGAACGGAGCTTTTTCAGCGAAAAGCTCTCGCAATGCCCGCAGATTGCCTCCTCGAAGACATCGCGTGCGTGCTCCTCGCCCAATCAAACAACGCATAGATCGTGTGAATCATTGGGTGTCAGAAACCGCTGACATGGATGTACACACTTTCTAAGCGCTCCGCTAGTGCTCGCCATAGTAGAAAAAGAAAAAGCTCTTACTTTGCTTTTGGAATGCACGCTTCAAACAGAACGGTCAGTGAAGACGAAGAAAGTTGTGATGTGCGCTACCGGCGCCTATTTTTTACTAGTTGCGACGGTAGTGACGTCATGGCTGTCGCCAGCCAACAAGTTGGTGTTTTTTCAATGAATGCTTCAGACACGGGTCACGACGAGGCGTTCCCCATAGCGACCCCTAGAGGACGCAGTGTCTCGTTCCACGAAAGGGAACTCAAGTTCTCAGAAATGATACTACCCACAAACTATTGCCCTTTGTTGTGAGAAGAGCTTGGGGAATTACACAAGGCAGATTTCTTTCTCTGGTATGATCCTTTCCCCTCTGCTGTCTACCTCACCAAGATGATCCTCCTCACTGGCAAGACATCTGACTCCCATCATACTCTCCAGTCTCACACAGAAACCCGGCTCGATGGAAATGCATAATCTCACTGTTCTCCCCAGACCCGGTGAGTTGACAGACAGTAATGGATTCACATAAAAACCTGGACCTCCAGATGTGTAAACAGCTTTTTGTGCACACCGGGGATCAACCTTGAGAAGGAGTAACTGTGAAGTAAGCTACAACAGCTGCTCCAAGCGGGGATAGCAAAGCTTCTTCAGAGAGCGTCCCACATGCACACAGACGCCTGAAAAAGCAAATCCTTTTCTCTATTTCACTCTGTTCTTTTGGCTACATGTAATCCGTGAAAGTCATGGATATTCATTGCACTAGGTAATGATGCTGGCTGGAAAAACACCTATTTATAAGACATTTCAGAGCAAGGCTGAGTCTTTAAGCAACTTTCAACAAACAGTTTTCTAATAACGCTTAAGCTGTTGCAACATCTTTGTCCGTTCACATTAGCTTCAAACCACAGCTTGATTGTTTTCTTGATGCATACTGTCACTCATTATTCATAATTGTATGCTGCATTCATTGTCAAGATATTTATTACCCCCATGTACTCTCATTCTGCCTTCATGATAATCATTAAGTAATTCATTATGCACTGATAAATGGAAATGGGAATAGTGGAAAATGCAGACGGCAAACTTGAGAGCCTTGCAAAACTTATTGGCAGAGGCAATTTACACTGAGTGTAAAGGGAATGATATGCTAAACCCCAGTGTAATACTAAACATACCTATTTGCATTTTGTCAGTAGACATCCTCGATACCACACTACCATTCAAAAGCACTTATGGTTACAAAGGCTGCATTTATTTAATCAAAATAGAGTGAAAACAGTAACGTTAAATATACTCTACTGAAGTAACGCGTCCTATTTTAATAGATTTTAAAATGCAATTTATAATCATGAGATGTAAAAACTACATACAAATTTCATATTTATTTGTGTAGAAAACGTTTCACAGAATTTTTCCATTGGTTTCACAACGTAATTTTGTTCTTACCCTCTTTCTAAACAGAATTATTCAACATGAGGGAGCAATTCAAATTTTAATACTATTTTACATAAGTTGGTTTGACAAATTTAATGTTTCTAAGGCTTCCAGGACTGTGATGTGGTTTGTTTCGGTTCTAAATTTTAGATAGATTTTAACTATAAACTAGGGCTGCCAATTCTTTTAATTTAATTAATTAGTTATGAAAAATAACGTGATTAAAATATTTTAACGCAGTTAACACACCGCCCTGCCCCAGACCTGTAGCTACGGTCATCTTACATTTCAAACAGTTGACTGCTGACAAACATGATGTACTGCATGATGTAGTCCATAAATGCAGTTATAATATGTGCCCCTAAAATTCAAGATATTTGTGCAAAAATGCCCCTGTATGAGTTTTTGTCTCATATTTATAAGTGATATCACATGAGCAGCGAGAGCTATCGTGCTGTTTTTGTCCCGAATGAGTGCAAATGTGATTTTATACAACAGTTCAGTAAAAAAAATAATAATATTGCGTTATATTTTAAGCACGATATTTTCTGTTTTGTCTCGATTTTGCCAATGAAATATACCTTAAGAGGCCACCGCAGAACTTTTCTGTGTCTCCCGCAAACAGCGGTGATTCGTTTCTGATGATCTGTGTTTGAGAATGTTGAACCAATGATTCAATGGCTCAATCAGAAAGTGAGCCTTTTATTTAATTCCTGAATGAATCAGCAGTTTGAATGAATGAATGAATGAATGACTCAATGATTTACTCAAGACTTTTACCGCCACCTACTGGCAGTTTTAGTTTTAGCCAGATGCAAACTCAAACTCTAAGGCTGTTCAATCACAAAGATACTAATACACATGCACTCGAGGCCACTTCAACATCCAACTCAGATAAAACAATATTTGGTATGTCTATGATACATCTAGCACAAACAAACTAAACCAGCAAAGCCTCAAGGCCTGGCTTCTCACCTCTGACGACAATGTTGGTGGATTTCTTTGCAGGATTACCCACGTTGTTACTGGCTACACAGCTGTAAACACCTGCATCCTCCGTGCTGATGGCAGGTATTGTAAGGGTCTCACTCTTGAGAATGCTCTTCTTTGGAAGTTCTTCGGTGTTCCGAACCCACATCAGGGTTGGGGTGGGCTCGCCTCCAGAGATGATGCACACCAAGATCACTGTCTGCCCAGGGTTGGCCACAATGGGGTCTTCCACAAGCAGCTTAATAGTAGGGGAGGCTAGGACAAAAACAGACAGGGTTACTCTTATCATCTTTATGTATAAGACCTATTTTCTTTTTTAAAAGGATACCTGCATGAGTGCTGCTGCACTTACTGTACATCACGTTTGACATTTAAGTCAAGCGAACATGTGTATTACAGTGGGCTAGAAGTGATGGCTATCTATCGTTTTGCTTTAGAAGACACTGATTCATCAGCTGGGGTTTTATGGATTACCGATGTGTTTACGTCAAGTGAAAACATGTACGACAGCTAGCCAGAAGTGATGGTTTATAGTTTAAAAAAGTTTAACATATGATTTTTTCACCGCCACACACACACACACTACCATTTGTTTTTTGTGAAGTGGGGACATCCCTAGGCGGAATGTTGTTTTATACTGTACAGACCGTATAGTTCTATTTGCCTCTGCACCAACCATAACCCTAAACCTACCCCTACAGGAAACGTTGTGCTATTCAGATTTTCATACACTCCCTTTGGTGTGGTGATTATATAAGCGTTTTGGAAAGTGGGGAATGGGGTAAATGTCCTGAACATCACCTTTTTCCTTGTAAATACTAGCTCATACTGTCATTATACAAATTGTATGTCCTCCTTTGTCACAAAAAAAACGTCGCCACACACACACACACACCTATCTTTCACTTGGGAAGGCATGATTCAACAATCAGACAAAGTCAAACGGGATTGTAACTGGCTTACAATTCTGTTTGTTTTGCCATGGTTTTGTAAAGTGTCAACTTTCAGGAATCTGTTCACTTGCATTTTATAGACTCACATAAAAGGATTATTTTTTCTAAAGTCTGTGTTTATCTGAAGTAAGAATGATGGGAAAACTGTCATTTTTGGGTGACATATCCCTTTAAATCTAGGGGCTTAGGAGCTATCAAAAATGTTTAGGGAAGAAGACACAATAAAACGTATCATCTTGACTCATGAATATTAATTCAGTGGTGTGATGCAATTTTCAAGGACCCGAAACCCGTTTAAATGCTTGTTTACAACCAATACCAGGTGCATGACCAGCTTCAAGTGAGTAATTACAGTAAATATACACAAAGTTCACATACCGTCACAGCTTGATGACAATTATGGTGGTTTACCTTATTACGCTAATGTGTTTATACTTAAAAAGTGGTGTTTACAATTATCACCCAAAGGGATTGATTTACTTGGTCCTGTAATGCAATATGTGACCATATCCAGTCTATATAATCAAGGTCTGCTCCCATGAGCACACTGGCATGCTGTGATGTAAGGGCCTTCAAGTTGGCAAAGCAATCAGTCAATCCCCGGATTGTGCCGTGATCATCATCACCAGCCGATGTGTTGCCAGAAATGTGAGAAAGAAGGATAGTGCAAGAAAATGAGCGAAAGATAGAGAAACAGAGATGGCCAGAGGGAAAGGTCTGCCAACTCTGTTCATTCTTTAATGGATTCCATAAAGGTCAGGTCTTCACCCACAGTAGCATGTGAAGCCTACCGAGACAGATAAGGAGCACAGGGACCCGCAGGGCCATTTCCTTAAGAATATGGTTTTGCCATGGACTGAATTAACTGCAAGGCCAGTGGTGAAAACATCAGCTCGTGGCGGTTTCTTCAGCCATCAACCGACGAAGGAGGAGAAAAGTAGCAGCAGGCCTCTAAATGTAACAGGCGTAACATACTCAATAACACATGCAGCACTCATACAGGTCACTGATTATCAGACCACACAGCACTTGTGGTGACAAGAGCCTCAGGGCACTTCCTTTTGAGAGTTGCTTCTGTGGTGCTGCTCGCATGTAGTTTCTTATTCGATGGACGGCTCAAATATAGCAGAAGGTGACTAAAATAACACAATGCTGTGCACAAGGAGAAAGCATTGGTATCGCTCTCACCGGTTTTGTTGGTGAGCCGGAATAGCACACTCTTGTCGGGGATGCCACAGACATTGCGGACAGAGGCAGTGCACGTGTAGTTAGCATAGTCCTGAGGACGCAGGTTCTTCAACTTCAGGATCTTGGTCTCCCCCTACAACCCAAGCACACAACATTGTATAAAGCAGGAACTCAACGAGTTTTGCTTTAGTACACATTTAATATAAAAAAATATTAATAATATTAAACTCTAAAAAAAAATCAAACTTCTGTTTTGTCAGACAAACTGTCAACTGACAAACTGAAAACGTATCTTTTACATACACAAAACAATATTCGTAACACATTCAACAAGGAGAGAGAGAAAAAAGTAGCCATATCCAATTAATCTGACTTTATCTGAGCTTTTTTGTGCTTTAAAAGACTTCTGCTAATTTGCTAATGTTGGTCTTGTACTGTATCCCCTTTGGCCGCTGGAGCTTTATAGAGTAATCTTACACAATTTGAAAGTCCTGAGAGTTTCATTTTACAATACAGCATTGATTTTTAATTGGTGGTTAGCGACCCAAAAAAATCGGCACAGATCTATACTGATCATAAACAGCATGGAAAACAATGCTAATTACAAATAATTAAATGCAACTAACCATATAATGATGCATGGTTAGGATAGCAAAATAAATAAGCTTATATTTTGAAGCCAAACCAGTTAAGAACCAGTTGATTACGTGCACAAGCGGCTCACTTTTATCTAATAAGTAACTTATTTTTGTATCATCTTCATATGAGGTCAATTTCGACAAAGATAGGCATTTAAAGTCCATCAGTTAAAAATAGTGGCACTGCTTGATACCAAAACCTTCTGAAGATACTTAGCTTTTGATCTGTTTCTAACCTGAGACATTGACAGAAAGCTGAAGTGCATTTGTTTCATATTCATAGTTCTGAAGAGGCTGAAAGATAAAGAAGGCTCTATTGAAAATAACATTCAGAATCTCCCTTAAGTGCAAAGACTAATGTTGCGTGATTGATTCTCTGTAGGGAATAAGAAGAGTGAAGCAGGTCCTGAAATATCCTATGTCTTATGACTAATTACCAGGATGGATCCACTCTGGGCCAATCACTGTGCCATATCGGATGTGACAAAACTGTGTTTTGAAAGCAGCTTTTTTTTAAACTGTCAGATTATGTGCGTCCTTCTGGACCAGATAACACTCACAATGTCAAACTGATGCTCCCTCTTTTTCTCTCCTGATAGCTGTAGCATATTTCATGCAAGAGCAATTAAGTTAATAAAATATTTTCAAGGCTTTCAAGTTCTCTGATATTAAAGTTATAGTGTTAAATCATGTCAATACTGATGCACACTGTTTATCAGCTATTTTACAATGGCCTCAAACATAACTCGTCTAACCAGAATTTAAAGCAGTTTGTATTTGTTTTATAATTAAATAAAAAAATTGTTTTAATTTAATTTAAAAAAATGGATGATGATTGTGAAGCTGTTGCGCTGATGACATATATTTAATTAAAAAACTTAACTGAAAAAAGTTAGAATTGTGACTAAAAGAGGTAATGTTGTAAAAATGTTCTTGGTTTGATAGCTTTTCATGCTGTCCAAAAATGAGTTGCTTCCAATTCTGACATCTACAGCACAACAATATATTTTTCATCTTATTCCATGGATTGTACCCATTTCCCTCCACTTGTTCACAGTGTTTTTTCTGCCACCACAATGCGTGTGCAGCTGCATGTGACGTAACTGTGACGTCTACTCCAAATTGGCCTATAAACTGACATTACTGCTGTGAATACTGTCTGAGCTAATGTCTTACCTGGGTGAAGAATGGCTCATAGATCTCCACACCCTTGTCCGAACCTTGAGACAGGAACTCCCTTCCCCGTCTCCAGCTGTACCGCACCGGAGGGTTTGAATTGGCAGCACACCGCAGGAACACTGTCCTCTCATAGTAGAACTGCTCCTTTGCCTCTCCTATACTCTGATGGACCGTCACAACGGGGTCATCTAAATCTGAAATGTAAACGGATGGGCCGGTCACACTGATTTAACATTGCTCAAATTGCCCTGAAAAATGCCAGCTAGAACCCTAGGTAGGTGTATGTAAAAAAGGCTTTAATATACACAGGCATGCGGGACAGAAGTATGGAAATGACAGAATGTAAATAAACAGAAAACTAGGTTACAGGTAAACAAAAACATCCATATTTAGGTTTATTTATGCCCCACTTCATGCATCCATATTATTGCCCAAATCAAAAAAGTTATAAGCTCAATTGAAATGCATATTGTGTTACAAACACCAGGAACAGTTGTGTGCCACTACTATCATTAGGCTGTTGCTAAATATACATCTAAATGTGGAATAATTCCGACATTATAGTGTGATATAGCTGATTTTTCCCCATTTCCTTCCAAGCTGCTCAGAGATTGAAGGCATCATTTGTCGAATTGCTTAATGAGCCAAAAACATCCTAAATTAAGAAAAAGCCCATAAAATAATTGAAATTCACTGGAGTGCAATTCATACAGTAGCCTACTTATTACTGTCCAAAATAGACATAAATTACTTTCTACATTTTTATCTCATTTAAAACCAACCTAATCCATTAAACACCAGTTAAAACGCATATATGTTATTGAGATCAAATGCAATCTGGTAACACTTTACAATAAGGTTCTTTTAGATACCATTAGTTCATCAATATACTGTAGCTACTATTACAAATAACAAGAACAGTACACCAACATCAACAATGCGTATATTAAATTATATATATAATCATTTATAAATATATGAATTAACAATAGTTGATGCATTATGAACAAACATTAAATATCAATGGTATAAATAATTAAAATAGTATTCGTCATATCAAACAATAGAATAATTAATACATAAATATGAATCTGCATTAATAAAGGCTGCAAAAAACATTGTTTACTGTTTTTTGTCTTGCATTAACTAATGTTAACAAATTTAATCACACTGTAAAGTGTTACCTGAAATCTTTGTTTTTAAGGATTTATAACAGTATTCATCTTTCAATTTTCATTAAGCCTGTGCATCAGATTCCAATGAAAGCATAACCTTGCGATAGAATCAGTCAATCTTTGTTTAGTATTTTAGTTTCGTTTGGAACCTATAAATTTGGAATCTATAAATTTAAGCACTTTGAAAACAGCTGTAAGTGGGTGCAAAAACACAAGCATTAACAGCAAACATAATGTCTAAAACGATGGACCACTCGGGCGCCTGTATTTTGGCACTTGAATTGTGAGTATTTTTACGACCGTAATTTTTTTCAAGAGAAACAATAATTATCATAGAGTGCTTGAACGAGGAGCCATGTGCTTTTACAGACTCTCCTCAAAGCAAAAACCTTCCTCAACTCTCAGCTATAAAAAAAAAACCAAGCCTTTCAAAATCTTTCTTTCTCCTGTTTCAAATCATTAATCAATCTGCTCAATAACTATTTGACAGACAGCATTGGTGATATTTTCCAGCACGCCAGGTGATATTTTTAATACTGAACCTTTGTATCCTCACCAAACAGAAAAGTCATATAGTTTGTGGAATGATAATGAGGTGAGTAACATTTTGAGAAGACAGAATTTCCCCTACTGGGAAAAAAAAGGTCACTGATTTATTCACGATTCAAGGTTTAATTTGACCACTTTGGGACAAATATAAACCTGAATGCAATCAATATGGCTACTGTCCATCTTGAGCACTTTAAACGAATGACTAGTGAGTGCTGCCACACTTAGAGACATTGTGGGCACTCCAAATCGAAGCACTCAGTTGTTTATCGGCAGTGTGTTGGCTGTTCTTTATCAATGACATGTGTCTAGGCTTTGATCACTGCATCAGCAGTAGCATGTCTCTGATCGATAAAAGTGAGTGCCCACCAGCAAATAGTCCACCTTGAAGCTGGAAAAAAATGACAAGCTGAGGCCTGTTCTCTAATTCAAGGGTAATGACTTGCTCCTCATTGTCTCCCCACGGCAATGCTGCCTGCCATCGTCCATCGCTCCTCCTATTCATCTCTCTGCGCTACCGTAAATCACTTTACAACATCTATGGCTCCTCCAAGTCTGTAGGGAACAGAGGCAACACACAACTCCTTTTTTGACAGGTCGTGATAGCTTTTGATGGTTCTGATAGCAGAGGAGTAAACCTTTGAAACTTGGAAAAATTGGGGAACTAGCTTACTGACACTGATGTCTCTTTGAATAAAAATCCTCATTTTCATTTCACCCATTCATTAAACCTCTCATTTTACGCATTTCGTCACCTATTCAAAGGCTTGAATTTGATTTCAACAAGTCTATGGTTGCCAGAACTTCGACGAGAAGTACCTTTAAGTCGATAATGAGGCCATGCGGCATCTCGAAGAAAATAAAAGTGTTCATGGACTTAAAATGATGATGTGTGTGAGAGCAAAACTCTTTGAAAGAGACCTAGATGAGATATGCTCTTATGATGAGTCACATTTAAAAAATCTGACTGTCTGGCTTTTGATGATCTAAGAATGTGCAAGACAAGAAATACATGAAATAACACATGCTCCATTATAGCCCAGATATTGCAAGTCCGACCATATCAGAGGTAATTCATTTCAAACATAAAGTGGTAATGAAACATAGGCAGAGTTAATGGTTTCCATAAATCACTAGTATGATGAGACACCTCAATGTATTCTTTGATATATTTATTTTAAGTCTGCGGTTGGAAATATTTTGAATGTTTTTGAAAAAAGTATCTTATGCTAAAATGAATTATTTGATTATTATTTGATAGAAAATACTGTCAAAAATGTAATTTTGTGAAATATTATTACAGTTTAAAATACTGTTTTCTATTTGATTATATTTTTCAATGTAATGTAGTTTATTTCTGTGATTGCAAAGCTGCCTTTTCAGCATTATTACGTTATTCTTCAGTGTCACATGATCTATTAGATATCATTTTAAGATGTTGATTTTTTTGGTGCTCAAGAAACTTTTCTTATTATCTGTTTTAAATGGTAGTAGAAAACGGTGCTGCTTAATATTTTTGTTGATTCTTTGATTAATAAAAAGTTCAAAAGAAAAGCATTTATCTGAAATAGAAATATTTCGTAACATTATAAAAGTTTTTACTGTCACTTACATAAAGATCAAATATTTGAAATGTAGAAAAAATCTGGTAAAATTTCACATATACAGCAATGAAAACTTCAGCTATTGTAGACAGCATAACTAGGCAATACTATACAGAAAGTGCCTTGTGGGTACAAGGTTGATGGATTTAAATGAACATTTTTCAAATGTCTTAACAGTATATTGTTTCCTTGAGCACTGCCTTGCGTTGTTGCCCAGCCATTAACACATTTTGTTATTGTGTCTGTATCATTAAATGAAACCATAAGTGGATAAAATAATTTCTAAGCAGCTATTTAGCAGATGCTTTTATTCAAAGTTGCAAAGTGACTTACTGACACTATTCCAGGGACAATTCAGGCTTAATGGCACAACGGTTATATTGGCTAATGGCTAGCTCCTTAAGAGGCTGAGATTTAGTCACTATAACACCCTGTTTTGTTACCGAATATTGTGCTAAAGTAGGCATGTAAAATATGCTTGGAATTTGTGCTACTGTCTCTCTGAGCTGCATAAAGCAGCAAGTGAGAGATGCATTAATGCTTAGAAAATGTTCTGGCCCATTATAAACAATGCTGGAAGGTCATCCAGCCATGATAAATTATTTAGATTACTGTGCCTAACATTTATAATTTTTTTCAGAGAAATAGTTTTGAATAATGGGCACTCGTAATAGCTTAACAAGCAAAGGATTAAACATTTTTTTTTAAACTGCATTTTTTTCATAATCATGAAAAAAAAGAAAGAGAAATGCAAATTAATGTTCTTTCAGCAAGCTTAAAGGTATATAAGCTTAAAAAGCCTTTCAATAAGAGTAATCAATTCATAATCGAAATAATCATTACAATGCTAAAAATTATAATGATTAATTATATAATATATAACTTTTATAATAAATCTAAATTTTGGTATAGTATTTTTGCAATGCTACAATCAGAAGGCTCTTTTTCGTTTTCTTTGTTGGTTTATAAAACTGAGGTTACAGTATAAAAGCAACAGTGAACCCAAAAAGTAATACAGCAAACACTTCTGCTTATAAGTGTGTCTTTCCAACTGATTATCCCACAATTCGTAACCCAAGGATTTAAGTTAAGTGCTGATCAAGGTTGAGTATGATCTCAAAAGCTAAAAGAGATCCGGCACAGTCAGCAAAGGCTAATCCAGCATCGTTGACTTGCAAGAGTGTGTGTCACATGTGTGGTTTCTTTGCAGACAGGCGAATGAGCTTGTTAACTCACAATAGACATCCACTCGGATGGATTTGATGGCGGGAGTGCCGAGGCCGTTCTCAGCCTTACAGTAATAACGGCCGCCCTGGTGCCTCTGGATGCGGGTTATGCGCAGTGTCTCGTTGAATACGCTGGAGTCCTGGATGCGGTCAGTAGCACTCCTGCTTCTTGGTTCCATCCGTATCTGAGAGAGAGAACAAAAATCACATCAGCTCAGACAAGAAAATCATCAGCTATGCTTAAAACAGAGGGCCTACCTTAGAGCAAAATGGACGAGTAAAAATATAGATATTATTATAAAATAATGAAACCATTGTTTCAATAACACATGAAATATGACAGCAATGGTGGCATAGATTTATCTATTTTTGCTAACTCAAATTGTGATAAAAACTGAATTTTCAGTCTGGTGCTTATGTATATTTGCATTCTAGAGTTTCTAGAGAGAAAAAACAGACAAGCTCTTAATTTAAAAAAGGTTGACTATTAACTGAAAGGCGGGACCTTCATTGTTACAGATGCCATAATAAATGTGGTTGATTTTCCCATTCATTTTTCTGCGAGTGGTTCGTCTCCTCGTACTTGTCTGTCTCTGGTGAAGCACATTGGCTCATAGACCTTCAAACATGGTAAATACCGATAAAAAGACTAAATTATGATAATGTTGGTGAGTTTAAAAGCCAACATGAAACAATGTTATTTTAGCATTATTTATATAATGTTATAGCATTTTTTGAATCATTTTAATTTTAGTTTGTTTAGTAATTTTGCCATGTGCTTTTGTCATTTTTATTAGCGTTTTTAATATTTCAATTTAGCTTTTTTTTAATTGATTTTTGAAAATTAAACAGTTATTTCAGTTAGTTGCCAAGGCAACAATTCAAATTTTTAAGTTTAAGTTTTTCATCTAATATTTAAGTTATTTCAGCTTATTTCAGTTAATGCAAAAAGTATTTAAAAGTTTGAGTTTAGATAACAATACTGGCATGAAAACACTCCTGTGTGTTTGAGAGACAGTCCGTGAGATCAAAGCTCATAGACGGATCATGATCTAGTGTCTGTCAGTCCCTGCGCTGCGCTGTGAAGACGGCAAGTGTCAAGCTAGACAATAGTTTACTGCAGTTCATGTTTCTTTCTCTGGAGCCATATGAGGCGTGAGAGGAACGTCGATAGAGTATTACAAGTAGCCTTTAAAACAACACAAACGTGAACTGTAACTCGAATTGTTTGATTTATTAGCAGTGTTTGCTAAGGTCGATGCCGTTAAAGCTATTTCAACAAATGGCTTTTTACGCTTCGCGAAAAAAATGACTCTTATGAACCAGTGAGCAGTGTTGGAGAAAGTTACTTTTAAAAAGTAATGCACTACAATATTGTGTTACTCCATAAAAAAAATAACTAATCGCGTTACTTAGTTACTTTTTATGGAAAAAGTAATGTGTTACGTTACTTTTGATTTACTTTTTAAATCTGGGCAGGGCTTACTTGTTTGCTTTTAATATAAAAAGTTTTATTTTTGCAATATAAAAGCCTTTTCCACCCACAAAAGTAAATACTAACCTCAGCTGATGGAAAGTAAAAATTACGGTGCCTTCAGGTAGAATGCAGAAGAAGAAATTTCAACACACAAAAAAAAACACACAAATGTTTGTCTAGACTCTAGAGTAATTTGTGCTTATTAGTACGGTTGAACTGGATCATTGAAGGTCAGAAGCAAATAGAATGGGATTAAATACATGAAGGATATTTGTGTTGTTTAACATTTAGTTATTGCAGGTTTGTGTCATATTCTGAGTTGCATTATTTTTTATTCATTTTGAGGAATAATGAATCTGTGTTTTTTTTGTGTGAGTGAGATGAATTAATGCATATTCATATTTATTTTAGAACTACAGTAACATCTTCTGATTTCTCTCAACATGGGGACAGGAGAGCTGTCAATCAATAAATTGAACAAAAAAAATGTAACTTGCGTTACTTATTTGAAAAAATAACTCAGATATTCTCTTGTAAATTAAAAGTAATGCGTTACTTTTACTAGTTACTTGAAAAGTAATCTGATTACGTAACTTGTGTTATTTGTAATGCGTTACCCCCAACACTGCCAGTGAGTGATTATGTCGGTCGAAAAGATTCACGAAACTGCCTCGCTCATGAGTTAATGGTTTGAATTATTAGACTCAATCGGTGAGTCGTCCAGGAGACTTTACTGAGTTCACGTCTCCCACCGCAAATCTGATTCAAAATGAACATTTGTCGTGAGAAAAAATTAATCTCCAATTACTATTAATTATCAGTAATAATTATACTAAGTATGCACAAATGAGGCAAATTTTAAAAAAATTATATAATTGCTTACTATATAGCACATAATGACTTGGAACTACCGGTGCAAACGGTTTTAATGCATAAAATTTATCAGACAGCACATATTATATTATATTATATACATAATAACTGAACTATTTGACATTTACACTTATTAAATCAAATGTGTGTGTTGTGTGCATATAGAGAGTACCAATTATTATTATTAATTTTTTTGTATTTAACTTAAATTTGGGGTTTTTCTATTTTTAGAGTTTACACTGAAAAAATAGCTGTTTTATAAGAGAAGTCATCTATAGGGATCATGAGTTTTTGAGTTATTTTTGACTTGGTCCAATAACTAACCATCTAGCAACCTCACAGAACACCCCAGCAATTCAAAATACCATCAAAACACATTTTCCTAACAATCATCAATATACAGCTGGGCTGTCATGAGTGATTAGCTGACACAACAATCCTAGCACTGGCTGATTCACCATTCGTTTGCGGTTTAAGTATTTGCTTGCAGTGTATAAAAGGTTGGAAAGCCCCATAAACACACACACACACAGAGAAGACAGAGAGACATGCTTATTCAGCCTCTCTGACAAGAGCAAGGGGCCTGTTGCCTGGCAACCAGGGGATTTATGGCAGGAGAGGCACTTAAAGGCACTCTGGTGCTCACGCACATCCGTGCACATGTGTGCAGGTTTCTGTTGGTTGAGCAGAGAGGCTGGGTGGGGACAGACGCACACTTGAAAAAGGGAGATGAAAGCCTGCTTTTTACTCAGATAAAAGAGATGAACTAAGAGATAAACCCAGAGACACTGAGTTTTCTGCTAATGTACAAGCGCTTTAGTTAAGAGAGTGGAGAGAGAAGCTATATTATCTGTGCAAAGAGAGCTTGAGAGATCGTATGAGGCAGTATGATATTGTTAATAAGGATGTCAGCGCTCCAGTACCAACCGACAGGATATAAAAATCACACAAGATCTCTGTAATATCACAGCTGTTTCTCTTAGACAGCAATGAGATAAAATTGAGAGTTGCAAGCAAATGGAGACTTGATTTGAGTAAAAGTCTCAAATGTAGCCTACCCCTGGAGCTCCAAAAGAGATCTCAACAATGTTTCAAACTGTGTTCACTTTTGTCACAAAACCAAAGTCTGAGAAATGAAATATTTCACAACAATTTTTTCAAAGACAAAATGATCTACTTTTTTTGTAAAGCTTTTATAACTTAATATACTGTTATTGTGATGTCAGTTTGTTTAATTTGTGTTCATTTTACTATTCTATTTTTAAGGTAATTTTAAAGCAATTTTAAAATACGTTGTGAGACAAACATCGTCTTGATGCATGTGCCAGTAGGAAAGTGACATGAATTTGCCAGCAATAACATTATTCTTTGGGAAATCAGGTAAAGCACTATATTTTATTAGTATTAACAAGTTCAAGTAGCGCTTTAATTTATTTTATTTATTAGTGCTTTATACAATACAGATTGCATCAAATCAACTTCACAGATGTTACTTTTTAAACGGGGACAAATGTGTGCTGTAATCAAGAGGATAATATAGAAAAACAGACAGTTAAAGTTGATTCATGTTGAATTCAGGAATGTCATAATCCAGCTCAGTTTCAGTTTCTTTCTAATAGTGTCTGTGCATATAAAGTCAAGCAATGTGGTTGCAGAAATTTGTGATACCAAATAACGCAAGCAAAAGGGTGGTTCCCCACCCCCCCCGCCACATTCGATTTTTAGTCGCAAGGAAACCCATAATACTCCATCGCGTGACAGCAAGGAGCAGGAAAAAAAAGTACAAACCCTTAGGAGGAAAACCAGGTTTACAGTATTGTGAGAGGGCGCCAGTTCTCCTTTTTTAACTGTACCAGACGACTCAACCAGCATGGTGGGGTGTAATTGTAAGGCTTGCAACACAGGTCAGATTGGACAGAGGACTCTCTGTTTTCTAGGGTTCTCGTAGGTCTTGTGCCGCTGATGGCCAAAACAACGGTCTTCACAGGGAGATATGTCTCTAGGGTTTTTTCTAGTTGACATGGTCGTACCTGCATTAAGGGCTGTCTGATAGAGGCGTTCTCTTAGGTGCTTGATCCACATATGGAAGGATACGGAAGTGATATTCCAGGTGAATGGTGCATCAAGTGACCATCTAACTTCTTCCCTGGTATTTATCAACAGTGAACATCGTCGACGACAGAGAGAAGGGTACACTTAAATGTGGCAGCACCAGTGAATCCTAAGGGGGACAAAACAGAGAAAGAAGAAGAATGTACATGAATCACTCAGTAATGGGTTGAATGATTCTGATATTACCACAGTGGTTGGATGGACGTAGACTGTGAAAAAAGATGCGAAGAAAGAGAGAAAAGAAACAGTAGGTTTAGTAGGTGCAAATGAGCAAGAAAAAAGTAGAAGAGAAAGAAAGACGAGATAGAAAGAAGAAATAAAGAAGACCTAGATTAAATATATAATATCTGGAGAAAATATAGTCGGAAAAAAACTCCAATTTACAGTTGAATATTCTCTCTCTTCTTTCTTCTCAGTGTTTCTTTAATCTCTGCCAAGCCTTGTGGCATTGTATAATTATCGTAAGTAGATCTTTGTTGCCACTGAAATGAAGGGAAAGGAAGATGGGGGCAGAAGGGGTGCATACAGAGAAGTGCGACTGAATATATCACCGGTCTTGGGGCACGTAGCACAAAGCGGTTTTCCGTACGATAAAGGTAAGAGAACTGGGTTTATGCAGCTGTAGATTATATATTTCAGTATTAAGTATTAATCTGCATGCAGTATGCAAATTCTTTATAGATGTAGGTACATCATATTCCTAATCCTCAATGACATCTTCACCTACCAGAGCATTTACAGGGCAACTTGAGCAGTAGTGACTGTTGTTTGTGGTGTGTGTGTGGCTGTGGATGGTGTGTGTGTTTGTGTGTGTGCATTGATTCTCTGAAACATACTGTATATGTGACCTTCACAACCCTCACACTAGGCTGGAGGCAGCAGAGGTGTCAATCATGCTTTGCTAGAAGAGATTCTAAGTCTTAGTGCCAGAGGCAGGTTTATCGCAAACCACACCCCCTCCAACCCATGACAGTGCACAGGGAAATCAGACACGGTGACCTGTGATCTCTTGACCCGACGACCTCCCAGACTCCCCTATCTGCTCTAATAAGCAGCTCTGTTATGTGTGCATGTCTTGGTGAGAGAGCAAAGACAATGTGTGTTTCTCACAGCAGAGATCATTGTGATTGACAATCCCTCAGTCTCCAGTGAGATCTCTATTGCTAATGAAAGCTCAACTTACAAGCCTACACAAAGTAATCCACATGAGTAACATACGTGAAACAATTCTTGTCTGTCTTGAGTTTTGATGTTTGACATGTATAAATCAGACAAAATGTCCTACTGCATATAAAATGAGGAGTCATTTTAGCACATATTCATGTAGTTGTTTGGGTGCTCTGGAAGATTGCTGTTAATATTGCGTAACTTACATTTTAGACACAATATTCCCAGTTACATTGTTTATTTTTGCTCAACCAATGTAAAAATTAATCTAAGTAGAAAAATCAATCCTTGAATATTCTGAGCAACACCCTAGTAGTGAGTTTCAGTTTCTGAATTAATTTTTGAACAAAATCAGGTTGATTAAATTATTTAATGAAAATCACTTCTGAAGATACATAGGTCATCCTCAGTAAATTCAGTGTTTTTGAACAAATGTTTTGATGACATGATGATTTCAGAACCTTCATAAAGAGCACTTGTTTCATCCTGAATGAATCAGTATTTTTGAACAAATCGGCTTATTGAATGATTCAATGACACACTCTTAAATAACTCATAAACAACTTTATTTAAAACATCTATTTTTTAGACTCAGTGTTTTTGGATGAATTAGTTAATTGAGGGATTCAGTGACACCCTCATATACTGTATAGTAACTTGTTTCATTTTGGAATTAATCAGTGTTTTTGAACAAATCGGTTAAGTGAATGAATCAACTCATTCATATTTATTCGTGAATGCATAGTGCATTAGCGTTTTTTGAACAACATTGGTTGATTGAAAAAGTTCAAAGCCTTTCTTTCATTAAGATAATCTTATTTTATAGTTAAATGAATCAGTATTTTGAATGAATCAGTTCAGTGAATGAATCATTAATTCACTCGTGATATACAAAATGTCATGTGTCACCACCTACTGCAGAAATAGTCACTGACAAATCCCAGGGCAACTTTACATTTCTCGGCCTGAGACTTCGTCATATGGAGCAGGTACTTTTTAATCAATTATCCATAAAAACATCATCAAATGTTTTTATTTTCCATCTCGATAGATTTTGTTCTTCTGTAAATTGCTTCTGTATCAGCAGATAAAAAATGCAAAAACCTCAAATTCGATCACCTCATCAAATATAGCCCAGGGCTATGAAGTTCGACAACTCTAAAATCCCAGAGGGTGGGAAGAGTAGACTAATGAATGACCCTTTTGTGGACCAGCTGCATTTATGTATATGTTGTACTTGAGGAGCGAGTCCATCATTTAATTGGGAACAGAAATGCTGCACTTCAGTGTCTGAAAGTGAGGCGATTCATTTGACTGACAGCTCCTGCGAATGAATTGGACGGGAGGCCTGGGCCCAGGGGATTGGAGATTTTTTGATGGTTGGATGCAACCACGCCCCTTTTTGATGACCAGACACTCCCTCCAGCTCCCAGAAGATTTTGCAGGGGGCCCAAGAAAGCCTCCTCTCTGTTTTCTCTCCCAAGGGAAATATGGTTGGTTAGGCTCTCAACTGAGCAAGTTATTTTATGCAAAAAGCCGAGATGCAGCCATTTACAGAGTGAAAGAGATGCAACTAATGCTGAAATGAAATGAGGGGTTTTATAAATGTGTGATTTTTGAAAGCGTGCACCCATATGAAAGAAATGTCTTTGATCCTGAGTGAAAACATATGCACCTTAATACGATTTGTGCACTAAGCAAGTCAAAGTAATGTTCATCATGAAGGAATAACGTAATTTGTAGTATGGATCTGTGGCTCTTGTTGTTTGTGGCTTGAGAGAGTATTTAGACTGTAATGGGTTTTTGTAAATGAATAGGGACTAGTAAAACTGAAGCACCGCTAATTACTGCGTGGCTGAACGAAGGGTCTCTGGAAGTTGATAACAGAGTCTGGATGTGTCTCAATTGAGCATTTTTAACAAGTCCCATGTTGGGATCAAAAATGAGCAAACACACACCCGCATCCAACACACTACACACATTGATCTTTCAAATAACATATTTATGACTGACACAAGTGACACCAAATAGGCGATATGAGGGCCATTGGGGATCTACGGTATCCACCAAGAGACTTATCTCTCCTCTCTCTCTCTGCTCTCCATCCCCTCTCTCTTGTGCAATCACTGACGTGGAATAAAGTTTGCCTGGACACTCATTGTAGCGGCTTCTAGGGAAGGCCATTAAAACACAACACACACACCACACTACAGAAGATTTTATAAAAGAACGGACAGTTTATGATATTATGTGGTATCTTGGAAATGATCAGTGACTCTTCAGTCATTTGCAGGTATTGATTTTCTGGAGTTTGTTAGTATGTTTGTTTTTAAGTCACAATTTAAAATAAGTATGATTTTATCTAGTATTTTTTATTAGTTATGTGTCTAAATAATTTTGGGGCACTGTCAATCAGCATATGGAGATTAAACATTATATTAATCTGGCATTTTCTAAGTATCCAGGGGGTGATTTTAGTATTTACTTATTTATTAATTTTTTTCAACACAAGTCATATTTAAATAATATATGAATTATTCAGATATTTTAGTGACTTAAATGTGTAAATACTTTTTGGGGCACTGTAAATACATCCATTATGGATTTAATATTATATAAACCTTATTTCAGGGGGTGATTTAGTACTTGGACAGTAGAATTAGACATTAAATTATTGAGGAAAGAGAGATGGGAGCAGGGGCAATGCAGGCCTTACTTGAACCTGCATTTCCCACGTGAGCACCATGGTTCAATGTATCAGAAGCATGAGTGTGAACCACTATGCCAAAAAGTTATTTTTGATTTATAGATTAATATAGTATATTATAGTATTTTTCCATGTATTGTAAGCTTTGATGGTTTAAAGAGATCTTATCAAAAAGTGTTCCTTCATATTTTCCTCATTTTGCCATGAGTTCAGTTGAATCAAACCTCAAGTTGCATCCTACTCCTCATAAAAGACTGCCTTTTACAAGTATAAAACCACTTTGTATGTGCATGAGTTTGTGTAAGTGTCTGTCGTCCTTCCTTGCCTTTTCATCGGAATTTGTCAAAGTCAATGATAAACAGGAATGACAGCAGCGATACAGTGATATGAGCGATGAAGAGCAACCCCAGTCACACATTCATCCACAAGCACACAATTCCTGCACCAACTACTCCGACACAGATTAAATATGGATTAAGCCTATTTTCATATGAATTGTGTTATCAAATATTTCTTCCAAGGATTAATGAGATGGAGTTTTGGTGCAGTAGTATGAATATATATTTCATTTATTTGCCACCTTGTAAAACAATCACTCACTGCTCACTTCAGAAGAGAACTGTCAATTTTTTCTTCTTTGTTCTTTGTCTCTTGTCTGTTCAAGACACGTCCATCCTTAATATATACATATGCTTCTTTTTCGTTACTCTTAGATTAAAATGTTTTGAGTTTGAAGCTAATAAAATCATTGAAGCTTGACATATGAAGTTGAATGTTATTATATCAGAAGTAATTGCAGCTGAGGACACATTATTATTGTGCCCCTGGGGGCCTTTTACCCAATTTAACCTTTAGCTGCCTTTATAATTATATGTTTTAATCAAAACAAACTTCTTTGCCATTTAATTTCTCCAGCAATTTTCAAATATATATATTTTTAATCCTCATATGCTTTGAGACCAGAAAAAAGTGTTTCTAGCACTATTGCACCCCTAAATTTGCTGTAGAAGCTTTCAAGGCATGCAGCAATAAGACAGTTGTGCCATATTTGTTCTAGATCTGAATTGTGAGTAAAAGTATGACCTTAATGCAATAATCAGACCAGCTTTCATTTTTCTTCAGTCTTGAATGCAATAGACCAGTTCTCACTTTTATTAAGGGCCTTCTGTGTGATGTTTTTGGACACAAAGAGTGTGATTAGACATGTTTCTCCCTTGGATTCGCTTTCTCTGTTTTATATCTCAGGGAAACATTAATTTTCCTTTTTCTTTGTTGTCTCAGCACAGGTGGGAGAGGGGCCTGTAAGGACATGGCTCTCTGTTTTATGTGGGTAACCTCACACAAACACAGACATACTGCACACAGCACATGAGGTTTTGTTGTTCTAATTCATCCTTTGGTGTTTTAGACGTATAGAGCTCTTCATGCACCTTGGAGTAAAAAATATCAATGCAGTCCTTGCTAATGTCATCCAGTGTTCCCACTCGCTTTGTATAAATTGATTTAATCTGTGAAAGGCTTGGTACAGATGCCTCCAAACCAGAAAGATGGCTTCAAAACATTTGCCTTCTAACTTTTTCTCTTTCCTCTGTACTCCTCTTTCTCTGTTTCATTCCCTTTCCAGTGCCTATCTGCCAAAATGCTTTTTTTTCCCTATTAAATGAGCATTCAGCAGCAGCTCCATCACACACATCCACTTAAAGGAAAAAACAGATTAAAATTAATAACTTTCTCTGTGCAAATTTGCGGCAGCCACTTATCAATCCAATTTCAGCCAATTAGACTTCTTCTCATTAATCCGCCTTCAAGGCAGCGAAGAAAGTGCAAAGAGGAATATTAAATTTGATACAACAAATATCACATGCACAGAGCGTTTGACTGAGTAATGAATGTGTGTCAGAATAATATGGGTTATGAATCTGAACATTAATGGATTAATCATTTATATGTGACAGTAAAAGAGATTTTTTTTCTGTAAATTATGTCAATCATTAAAACTGCACATACACAGAGAAAAAGAAAAAAGTGTTGATTTGCACGAGTGTTATTGTTAAGATTGTGTGCATAAAACTGTGTGTGCATTTTATTAACTGACGTGCAAGAGAGACCGGGTAGTTTAGGTACAGAGTTTATTTAAAAAGATACCAAACAACACAAAACACTGATCAAAACATTTTTTTGATGGATTTGCTTCTTAGTTTTAAATAAATCCCCATGGATTTAAGACCACACAATTCTTTTTAAACAACATAAAAGAGAACTCTTAATTTTTTTCTTAAAACAGACGTACATAAAATTTTCAATGTCAATCAACAACAGCAAAGGTTAGTCAACGAGTATTATTATTTATTATTATTAGTAGTAGTAGTAGGTAGTAAGTAGTAGTAGTTGAGTATGTCTATTATAGTACATTATTTAATTACTTTTTAAAGTTTAGATCCGTAATATTTTTAAGAGAGTCTCCTTATGTCTGCATGATTACACTTGATCAAAAATTACAGTTTTTGATTTTTGAAAACGAAATAAAGAAAAAGAAAACTTTGAAAGATAAAATAACTGTTACTGGGTACACAAGTATTTTTTGTTAAAAGACTGCTCTGACTTTTTGTGTGATTTGGTGGTCAAAGCGGACTGAATGCTTTCAGGCCACTATGTGTTTCCACCCAGTGTTTACATGGTCATTCAGAAAATCAATTCTTAAGAGATGCATGCATGGCTAATAATTTTCTTCATTTATCATCAATGTTTTAAAACAGTACTATGTCCGGCTTTGAATGATTTTTGTGGAATAAACCCAATGAAGTCCTAAATTTGTTCCAGAATTCTTGTGAAAAGTATAGTTCAAAAGAAACAGAATTTATTTGTATAAAAGAAAGACACTCTTTTGAAATATATACATGTTCGTTTACTGGTCACTTTTTTATTTCAATTTACTTGCATCCTTGCTGAATAATGTATTCAATGTGAATCATATAAGATTAAAAATAAAACATCGTACTGACCTCAAACTTTTGATCGTAGAGTATATTTTATTATTTGTTTCCAATATACAATATATATTGTCTTAAAAACATTTTTTTATTTAAAAACGCACCACGAATTTTACAACCATCATAAAATCATGCTTTTTTAGCGGTGTCAATGCTATGAGGATTTTCATTTTGCAGTGAAATTAGGTGTCTAGGGTTTTATTGATCCTTGGTTCAACCTATGTGGACAAACCCTAGTAGTTACATGTCCGACTTCTGCACAACCAATATCACTTCAGTGTAGCGAGCATCTGTAGTGATGATAGCGCAGAAAGTCCTAACGCCCTCACTGCACACATTTCGCACGTGCGGCATACATTCGACTCACTGTATTAAATATATTATATATATATATAATATTATAAGCCATCAGCGCTTTTTTCCCCATCTTTCTTTCTAAATAGGGTTAATTTCATTAATGTATTAGCACTGGTTCTTTGGAAAATCCAGTAGTATCCTAACCTGATCAGGTGTATTTCCACACGAGTAGCCCCCTCACTGCAGACACAGACCAGGGGGCGGGGTTGGATCCAACATCTAGGCTGGTGGAGCACCCCGAATGGGTGGGTTTAGGGGGGTGGAGGGGGATGGGGGGGGTTTAGAGATTCAGGGGGGGAGGACGGTATTAGGGTTTAGTAATATGTAAGGTGGGAGCGGAGGTAGGGATCTGGATCCAACCTCACCCCTGGTTCTTGTGTTCTGCAGTGAGGACCATCCCGTATTTCTAGAGGAAGTCAACCGTGGTTGAGGATGGGGGCGGTCTTTGGGCGGAGTCTTTTCTGCAGCAACCTCAGTATGCAAATAAAAATGTTTTTTGATAGTTTGCAGTGGAGCTAGGATTTACGAAAAGTATGGAATTGCCATCCTCTGTAGCTGCAAGTGGGGTTAAATAATTAGTTTACATTATAATAATAGGTTAATATAATAATAGCTTGATAGGAGTGGAGCAGAAAGATTTTGGGTCGCATTTATGGCGGAGAATCCAAACTCTAGACCTGTAATAACCACCGTGAGCAGCCCTTACCTGGAATGCGGGAATTCAAGCACAGGAACCCCGTGGTACGACAAAGAGTCCGTCCTGAACGTGTCCGAGTACCTCATCTTTGTCGAAGTTGTGAGTACTTTACAGAACTTTATTAAAACTTGCATTCGAATAAAATGGGCAGTTGAGGAAGAAAACCAACAAGCTTGTCGTAAAGACTTTTTGTTAGTGGTAAGGGAAACGTTTCTACTGTTTGTCTTTTCTGTTATCTTTCCTTTTGATTTTTCCCCTGGAATTTGCACAAGTAGAATAGCGCTTTGTTAAGAGCCATTACGTGCGCTGGACGGCGTGGTTGCTAGGCAACCGAATGTAGGCTATTCTCCTCTCCAAAACGAAGTTATGCGGCACTGTTTACCTCAAATAGTGACTTAAGGTAAACGCCCATTCGAAGTCGTACGTGTTAAAAGAAATTGTCAACTTTCTTTTAACGCGAATTGTAAAATTGTAAACTTTGCTATTTTGCACGGTGTAAGTTTATTCACCTTTAAAACAATAAATCAGGTTAATTGTCAACAATGGGTTGCATGTTGATTTGAGTTTATCGCATATTTTTCTAACTTGTTCCCTTTGTCATTAAAAGGCAAATTTTCTGTTTTGCAAGAGACACAACTGTAGCAGCTGTAAAAACCCCTGCCTATGCAATCAGGAGGAAGTAGTAATGACTGCAGGGCTTCTGGTCCACACGCATGCAATATGCATGCATATTAAGGGTTTGTAATCTTATGTTTTTAAAGATATGGACACCTAATTTGTATGCATAGCCTTCATTATGTGAGCTGCAAAGTCCCCATAACAAACTTAAAAGATCATGAGATTTGTGTACAAGATCATTAATGAAGAGCCTATAGGCTATAGCCTACAACTCATATTAATTTCTGTATAACTGCAAGAGCCCATTTTCCCCCTTTTTTGCTGATTCTAACATGAACCTGGCAGTGAAACTTGTTTTTGGAGCGTGTGATTGTGGTCGGTGTGAATGCTCCTCTTTCTGTTTCAATGCAGGGAAGATAAGGCCAATGTGTTTGTGTAGCTGAGTGAATTCTGTCGGAAGTAGTGAGATGATGGTGCTGAATCAGGAGCTATGATTTGGCTGGAAAATGGAATTTGGTTTCTTATGGTCCAAATAAACGCATTTTGAACGATTTCATTCAAAGCAATTCAAATTATTTGTTATAGCGCTTTTCACAATACCACATTGTTTCAAAGCAGCTTACAGAACTGCATGTGTCTACATTACAAGCAGAGAAGTGAATGTGTCCAAGTAATGTTCATGTCACAAATGAACAGTTCAAGATCATAGAATCATACAGCTAGCTAACATGAATTAATTAATGTTAGGCAGAAGCTCATTAAAGCGATTAATATAAGTTTGATCATAATGATTACAATATAGAGAAAAATTGGCAGCTGTGCATGCCGATTCAAGTTGGCGTCATCTGGGGTCCTCGCAGGGGTCAGCATCATCTCTTCAAAGGAGTTGGGTCATCTGAAGTCTTTCTATGAGTCTGGATCCACGCTGGAGCTGGTGTAATCTCTAGATACTTCGAGATGGGCATCCCGGGGTAGGAACAGAAAGGCAGATGGAAAAGAATTAGAGTAGCTGCTGTTCATAACGTTTCAAGCAAAAAGTATGTTTGTGACTTTTATCTGATCTATGGGAACAAGGGTGAGATTGAGATTCAGTAGAACTAGAGGACTCTGCTTTTATAGTTCCAATTCAATGCAGGTTTGCCACAGCCCATCAAAATCTCAAATACACCTTTTTTCCAGATATGTAAAAGATACTACAAATTGGCATTTTAATGGCGTTAATTTTATTATGGAATAAGTTTATTTACTTATTTTTTGTGTGTTTCTTTTAATCTAAAATTCTATATTGTCTATAAATAGGCAACATTTTTATAGGCTATAAATTAGAATTAAAGGCAAAAAAGCATTAAAATAAGCTACTTTAAACCAAGATGTTTAACAATAACTAAAAATCGAGATATGTCTTATTTTAATTTAATCCCCTCAACTGTTTTTTTTCTTCGAGGAAAAGGGTTCCTACTGTCTAGAAAATTCTGGAATTATAATTTAAAAAGTGGGAAAAGTAATCTAAATGAATAAAATCTTATAGCTCCACGGTCATTTTTATTATGAATTTACATTTTTGTCATTGTCAATGTCTAAAATATTTTTCGGTAGAATTTTGATTAAAAAAAAAAAAAAAAAAAGGGGGTGAGGGGTTAAAAAGAACCACTGTCCTACAGCATTTCTGTTTAGGTTTTCCAGATGATTAAACATTTAAAAGCAACAGAAATTCTTTTATTCTTCAGATTTTGGGCCTGCTGGTATGGGCACTGATTGCAAGCACAGAGTATTTCCGATTTTCCCCATTTGGATGGGTGATGTTTGTGACTGTCTTCTATTGGCTTCTCACCCTCTTCCTTCTCATCATCAAACTGGCCAGAGGACAAATCCGACACATTCCCTGGACTACAGTGGTAGGTGCACTTCTATACAGTTCTATAGTTGATTCTTGTCTCTACAAAGCTGTAGAAAAAGGATGCCACGATGGTATGTGCAAATAGTTCTGCATTTTGATTTAGAAAAACAAATCTAAACTTACCCAAATTATCTTAGTGACCTTCAAAACAACGTGGCTAAATGGTTTTTAAGGAACATGTTTTGCTAATTGTCTTAAATAATTGTAGCTCTGTCCCTGCCATCCCAGGTTCTCATTTTTAACTGCACTGCTGCTTTATTGTACACATCCGCTGCTGTTGTTGAGGCAACGTTAGTGAACCGGGGGGTCAAAGGTCATCATGATTTCAACTGTTGGGCAGCATCGACGGTAATAATCAGTTTGAAGTACATAATTGTGTGCAAGGCTGTAAACAACATAACTTTGAGGGGAATTGATATTTGTGGTCAAGTGATGAGTTTTGAGTAGTTTTAAATCTGATAACTGATCTGCCCTAATTGATCTCCCCTGCCCAGAATATGTGGTTACATGCTTGATTGTGTGCAATGTCATTTCCAAGTGAAATCCTTTTTTTTTTCCATTTACATTGCATCAAATTTTTAACGCTTGCCTTTTTTTCTCTCTTTCCTAGTTTTTTGCATTCCTAGTATCTCTGACTTACGCTGGTAGTGCGTTCTTCAGTTACAAATCCTGGCACAGAGGAGATGAATAAAATGTTCTGGATTGTAGTTTTTAATCAAATGTTAAAATTATGACTCATCCTTACATTGTTCAGGTATGGACTAAACTTGAAAAAATATTTAATACTGATGATTGTCTTTCATATTAAAAATTAAGAAATGTACCTTTTGCTCTGTAGCCCTATGTATTTGCAACCATTCCACACATACAGATTTGTCTAATGCACAAAGGATATTTTGATATCTTTCTCATATTTAATATGGACATGCATAACTTACATTATTTAAATTTTATTGAATGGATGCTAATAAATTATGCCGAAAATGCATGATGTTTGGATTTACCAGACTTATTATGAAAGCCTTGTTGTGTTTCACAAAGCATAAGTGCAACTCTGTGTCAAATGAAAGCTGTCATTATATTTGTCCTTTGAAAGCAGATCTCATTTATTTCTTATTTTTGTAAATGTCAAACTCATATGGCTGCACACAATAGGTAAAACTGCATAATTAAACTAGAAGAGGAAGTTTACAAAAGTGCATCCATGCACTGACACTAAATCAAAGGTGTGCTTGTGTTTAATACAGGAATGTGATCAGAATCAGATACATGATGAATTAATCTGTTATGTTCCAACGAATTGTGATTCACGCTCTCAGGTATTAAGGCACAGTATGACTTATGAATCATGATGTGAAATTGAGCAACGCGAGTGATGTCGTGTCAGATGCAGTTTCCTGACCACATCATACTCGACGAGCGCGGTTGTGTGGCGTCGCGTCGTTGCAGAGTATTGTTAGACATCATCCACTAAACGATGATGGGGATTTTATTTCTGGACTACTTACGATCCAAACAAGGAGTTCTGAAGGTCGCTCAGCTCGTAAGTATTTCAAATCGACACCACATGACAGTATCAGACCACTGAACACGCCGTTCAGCGTTTCATTTTTGTCAATTATAATACCAGTAAGTTATAATATGCTATTAATTGTCATTGTGAATCTTAACAGTTACTATAATACTAGCAGAAACAGCATTTTGTTTGTGTGTGCAGGTGATTCTCCTGATAGCGTTCGCTTGCGTTCGTTCCACGTGGTACAACAGCTTCTACACTTACGGTTTCTTGGAAGGGGTCACGCTCGGTTACTCCATCACGGTCGCCCTTTTTCTATTCCTGACTGTATTTGGGATTCCGAAAAGGGCATTATTTGTGAACTGGACGATAGCCGTGAGTATTGTGTTCCGCATATCTGTTTCAGATCACTATTCTTACTAAAGCTCACTTGAATAGTTGACGCGTTATCGTTCGTGGACTTTTTGATAGATCAAATCCAGAAGCTCGTGCGATTTTTAGACACTTTCCAACTAACACACAGCAGTGACGTTCAAGAAGTTTTATTGTGGGAACTTAAGGTAGTTGACCGCTAGGAAAACGAGTCTGTCCAAAACGCACGTTTAGCAGCTTACCAAAACAGCACTCTGTGGCCAACAAGACGTTTCAAAGGCTACAGCGTACCGAGTGATTTCCAACCAGGGGAATCAAGATTTTAGTTGAACAATTGTTTAGTGTAATAATTGTCATAAAGATAGTTTAAAATTATTTGTATGGAGTAGGCCTATAGCATGTCACACTACAGGACATGTCAATTTCCCATATTTTTCCCCACTTTACATTTTTCATGTTAGCTGCTACCCACATTATAAGCATGAATTTGCATAACTGTATTTGATTATGGAAATTATGATGAAGAATATTGTTCTGTTTGTTCTTCAAGGAGTTTGTGCTGGATACATTGGGATTCATCTTCATCTCCACCGGTTCCATTGTAGCTGCTGTGAAGTCTTATGACACCCCCATTCTGGTTGCCGCCTCAGTAAGGGCTTCATCACAGTTAAAAAATTCCAGTAAAATGAAAATTAAACAAAAATGTATGTCAAAGATTGGTTTTGTGGTGGTGTTCTCATTTTGCAGCATTTCATTTCAACAACTGCTTGTAATAATATTGTAAGCTTTTCTGGTGTTTGTGTTTCAGGTGTGTGGTCTTCTGGTCTCATATCTCTCACTTGTTAGTGTGATACTTTCATTTGTTGCCACTCGCCGCACACAGCCTGCGGGTAAGTTATGAGCTGTGTGTGTTTTCAGTGTGTATTTCAACATATTTAGATAAACTGAACATAGCTGGATCTGCAAAACATTTTCAGGTGCTTCTGGATCCTGAACTGTTTATCTGAAATAATGTATTTCTATTCCAGGTCCACCAGTATAAAAACATTGTCTTGATGTTTATAGTGCTTCTTCTGAAATATCTAACTGCCCTCAACACATAACAGCTTGGATCGGGAATTGATAAAGGATATGGTTGTTTTAGTACATTTACATGGAACATAAAAGATTTTGTGACAATATAATTTTTTGCACACATGGTTTATTGCAGAGAGATGGTTTTAATATTATAATTATATAATATTCATAGTATAAAAATCGATGATAATAACCTGCCAATAATTTAATGGTGTAAAATCTAAGAAATAGGCCTTAATGTTGTTTCAAAATTAATGTTTTTAATAGTTAACATTGTTTTGTCAATAATTGTAGTTTTTCAAATGTAGTATGACTAAAATATTTTCCATAGCACTTTTGTAATTTTTGTTGGTTTGGTGGCCAAACTTGTTTTTTTTTATCTAATGCTTTACGAAAGAAAAATGAATGTCGAGAAATAAAAAACAAACATACAATTTATAAAATGTTGAACTCTGTGTAAACTGTTCCAAAGAATATTGGTTTTTGCTGAGATCACAGATTTCCTGTGTCGTAACGGTCTCCACCCACACAAAAGAACGTCAGAGCCAGCAGCCACTCCCAATAAATACAACTTTAATAGAATGATTACAGACCTGATCCAGAGAAACATCACTACATCTTGTGAAATTACGGGACCATATTAGCGTGTTTACTTCCCCCTCCCTCTCGTAAGAAGTTCGGTTGATGACTGTATATGCAGGTGAGGGTGATCTGAGATCTCACCTGCCCTGCCACATCTGCCCCCCCCCGTCCCGTCCCGGTACTAATTTCTAGCCGTTAAAGTCTAAACAGACAAATCTCCTGCTGAATTTACTAATTTTGCTCAAACTCCCACACACACAGAGAAATGAAAATACAGTAATACTGATCTTGTTTGCATGATCTTGTCAGTGCATCCATTAATAAACAGTGCCATAACTGGCTGTAGTTGAGAGATGAGAACACACATACACAGAAACATCCCATTTTTAAGCTCTTATGAGCATAGAAAACAAACAAACAAATATTTTTACACCGAACATAGTTGTCAGTCCCATCAATAGTCTTGATCAGCAGTTAAACAGACGACTTCATAAACCATGTCTAAGCTAAAAACTCTCTCGCTCTCCAGTTAAATGTACTATTCTGCTACAATCAGCATTGTAAGAGATCATTTTTTCCTACTATCGTGTAATAGTGCAGTATTCAGATACTTTTAATTGTACACAACAGATCACATCAATCTGACTTGGTGACTCTGTTGACCGTTTAACAGCAGCAAAAAAGGGGTTATGAATATTATAAAGCATTGCAATCATGTCAGTATATTTGTTCTGGTCCTATGATCGATACACTTAAGAATAGGCTGGGTATTAAAGAGTGCCAAAGATAACCATTTAATAAACACCAACACAAGGTGACCACATCCAATGAATTGTTTGACCGAATCGCTCTCTGACTGAAATGTGATGCTTCTCTTTATTTTTAATTCATTTTTTGTTCAGATGAGGCTTAGTAAGATGTTTAGATAAGTAAAAATGTGCAATTGTTGATCAGAAGCCGAGAGACTTTTACTTTAGTCGAACAGCATCCTTCATATAAGATAATTCACTACCGAAAGCCATCTTGCATATAGATACACTTAAGGTCACAAACCTCTTTTACCTTCTAATTCGGACTTCTCTCTACATCCCCATTTCCTCTCTAAGCTTCTCTTTTAGTGTCCAACGCTGATCTAGTGTCCTTCATTTATATGACAACCCTGTCTCTATGATTTTTTACCAACCCGTCCGCTGTACATGTGTACGTGTGTGGAGACAGACATAACAATCGCAATTTGCCCAACATGCAGCTTCAAGTCACTGGCGGTACAAGGAATAAATAGGAATAAATCCCCTTTCTGAACAAGATCAAGAGGGAGAGGAAGGGAGGAGAGGTGGCAGAAGGGAGGCAGGTTCAGGGAGGCGGAGAGAGCAGTGTAAAGTGGGAGGAGCTTGGTGAATAATCCCCGCCTCTCATTCAGGATTCGTCATTTTCAGCAGGGGGCGTGGTAGCGTTAGGGGCTGAAGAGTCCAAGTCAGATTTGTTGGCGATCCGGTCCAGCTCAGCCTGGACATCTGTCAACCCCAACTTGGAGCCTGAAAGTGAACAAGATAGGATTAAATCGAATTAGGATCAAAATTCAGATCACGTTATTTAAAAGTAGTATAAACCAAAAGCTTAAAAGCATATTTTGGAAGTCAATACAAGTTAAGGGTTAGTTCCCCCAAATTAGCTTGTGTTTTTTACTCACCCTCGAGGCATCCTAGGTATATATGACTTTCTTATTTCAGACGAATACAATCAGAGTTATATAAAAAATTGTCCTGGCTCTTCCAAGCTCTATCATTGCACTCAGCTGGTGTTGCAGTTGAACAGTTCACAAGTCGTCAAATAAAGCACGCGCATCCATAATAAAACGTCCCTCACACATCTGGGGGTTGAATAAAGGCCTCCTGTAGCGAATCCATGTGTTTTTGTAAGAAAAATATCCATATTTCAATCATAATAAACACTTTTCTCTCACTTCAACCAGCTGCCATATGCGGAGAGAGGAAAGCCGTTCCAGCGGGATGTCGTAGACGTCGCGGTGCCTGTGTGATTAGTGCCCGAATGGGGAGAGAGAAAAAAACAAACCGCTGGTCACGAATAGAAGTACAAACCGAGGATTGCAAGACAAAATGTCGGCGCGATTTCGATATATAAACCAAGAGGAGACGCTTCGTTGCTAAGTAAGTGAAAGCTTTGCTTCCTTTGCTCGTATTAAACGAACTCGCGAGACTAGCATATCTCAGATGTGCGTGCGCTGCGCATACGTGCTGCGGAACGCCTTCCCCGTATGACAGATAACGGAAGTGAGAGAAAAATGTTTATTACGTTTGAAATATGGATATTTTTCGTACAAAATGACAAGCATGGATTCCCCCCCGCTACAGGAGGCCTTCACTTCACCCCCGGAGCCAGGGTGAGGACAAATTTATATTATGATGCGCCGCTTTACTTTGGGGCTTGTGGACCGTGCCAACTGCAACACCTGCTGATTGCAATGATAGAGCTTGGAATACCCAGGACAATTTTTAATATAACTCCAAATGGATTCATCTGAAAGAAGAAAGTCAAACACACCTAGGATGGCTTGAGGGTGAGTAAAACACAAGCTAATTAAAATTTTTAGGTGAACTAACCCTTTAACTTATTCGCCGGGATGTGTGGCATAATGTTACCACAAAAAGGTTGTATTTTGATTTTATCAGTTCTTCCCTTTAAAAAAACGTTAATATAAATAAATAAAATCGGGGTTATGGGTGAAAGGCCGTAAATTGTGTCAAAATCTTGGGGGATTTTAAAAGCAGAATGTTACAACTTATAAAACATTCCCCCGGTTTTACAGACAAGGCTTAAGCTAGTCCCTGACTAAAATGCATGTTTGAGCGGAGTCAATTGAAAATATCTTGTTCTGACATATCTTAAAATATGTCAGTCATTGTTCTGTGTCAAGATGCACAACTGTAATGTTTTCTTCTAAGGCATTTCTTTTGTAAAAGCTGCCTTTTTGTTAATTTAACTAAGGCCTAGTCCTGGCTTAAACTAAGCCCCGTTTGTGAAACCGGGCCTTAATCTTTTGTTAAAATTTACAAACTTTAAAGCTTTTAAAAACATTTTTGTGGTTGTTTCAGGGTTTCACGCATTATGTTTCCATTGTAAAATTGGATATAACTTTACACATAAAATGTAAATAATAGATAGTTACATTGGTTTTATGTTAACATGCATATTGTTCACGTTATGTGGCCTCATTCACTTCCATTGCAAGAGCCTCAATGTAACCCATATTTTTGCTTTTTTAAAGAAAAGGAGGTACAAGTCGAAATAAATATTCATGGTATTAAACATTGTGTTCAACGATTGAGATTAACTTGTATTGAATCCAGAATATTCCTAAATCAGTGACAAGGGATGGCAAATTGGCAATATACTTAAAACCAGCGTGTCAGTATTTGTGAGTCTGCGAGTGAACTATTTAGCACAGGAACAAGTGGGAAGCATAAGAAGGCACATTTGCTTCTCTTATATCAATGTTCAGAAGTTTTTGAGCTTGAAGGAGAAAAGTAAATGCAAAACATTGAAATGGAGATGAAACAATGTCAATGAACCTTCACACAGACTCACACACGCATCCAGGCTGAAAGCTGGTTTATAAAAAAAAATCCAGCCAACAGAATAACATTAAGCATGCAGTAAAAACTAATTGAATGTGTCACGTAGGAGAACCATCTGCGTATTTAGTGCTTTAAAAGGCACAATTCACAATGCCGAGACAAAGTTGATTCAGAAATGATCCTTTAAGCCAAACAAAAGGCTTTGATCTGATGGGAATGTTATCACAGTTTGAAGGCTTATCTTGTCTTAATTTCACTAATTATGTGCTAACAATTAGCCCTGTTGCGATTGTGGATTGTATTTGTTACTTAAATTAATTAGTAAATTAATCAGTAACTAGAAAATCATGGCTAATTTAAAGATATCCTATGACTTTAATGAGGCTTCATGCAGTGATTATCAGGCACCCTTAAACTGCACAATTTCAAACTCAGCACGAGAAAGACAGTGTTAGTCACAATGGAGCAAGATGGGGGGCCTGAAACGAAGAGGGCAGAGACGTATAACACAGGCCAGAGTTGTAAAAGTGCTCAAAGAAATGTATTGTCGTTCTAAAAAGGAAGATGCAACAGTGGTTAAATTAAAAGGATGCAAGTGAGGGACACACACCTTAGCGTGGCCAACATCCCCTGGCTAACACACATGATGAAAGACAGTTTAAAGGGGTTAAATATTATGACTAATGAGCAAAGTGCACATGAATGTAGTTGCTCACTCATTCATACATATGTATAGAAGAAAAAATGGTTAAATAAAATTACAGTTACACTCATACATGGTAACATGGTCAAAGAAAGAAAATCAGGGCACAAGATGATGACTGGAAGAGGTCACTGTGGCCAATGAGGTACTTTACCTTTAATACACTCCCATAAAACCAAGCTGCATTATGGGTTCAAAAACAAATGAAGATGCAAAAGCACAATATGAAAGGACACGAGAGTGGGCCATAAAACCACTGCACTTGCTGTTAGTTTTAGAGCCTGTAAGGTGAATGTTATATCTGTAGAAACCCTTAGTAAGCATGTTACTGCCAAACACTTTTTTTCTCTCGTTTTCACACCTATTACTATCAAGTTCTTGCTCCATTTTAACATTTAATGGAATGTTTAATTCAAAATGAAAATTGTGTTATCATTTAATCATGTAATTTTAAACCTGTATAACTTACTTTCTTTTGTGGAACATAAAAAAAAGATATTTCAACTAGTATTTGTCCATATAACGACAAGTCAAATGGGGTCCAAAACAACCCCTAATGACTTTCATATATAGGACAAAAAAACACTTGGACATACCAAAAGTATCTTCTTTCGTGTCCATTAAGGGCTGCGACGATAAACAGCAGTAATAGATGCCGGACCCGCGGTGTTTGAGGGTCACTCATCCGCCATTTTTTTTTGCCTAGTGCAAAGTAGTAGCAAGTGCATTGAGTCTGTTGATACTGAATATATATCCATATTAAAACCCCATCATTGTTTGTCCCAAATTTATTGGGGCGCGGGGGGGCAGCGGAGGTGAGGGGGGGGGAGGTTTCTACATGAAATGAACAGTAGAGCAAAGGAATTCAACACATTTTAAACTCAACAAAATGTTCAAATGCATATATCAAAGCGCATTCTCACAGATGAAAACAAAAGAGAACAAAACAGCGATTGGATTGAAGGGAACTTTTAGACCCTGAACGGGCCTCACATATAGGCCATTAGCCCGTATTTTTTCCCCTTTTGAGCCCAAAACCAGCATAGCTATTCTACTGTTTCAGCTATTAAAATAGTTTAGTTTTGTATGTAATGGTAAAGTGATTATATTTTGTTTAGTTTTTTATTAAGTTAATTTAGAATAACGTTTGGAGCATTTTTTGTTCATTTAATATAAGTTTTTGTTTTTTAAAGTAAAGACCAAGCGGCAGACAGTGAGCTGATCATAGCCCATGTTTGATCAATTTAGCCTTCTCAAAACATCACGGCTTGCCTAAAATAAAATCTATAAATAAAACAGCTCAAGTATATCACAATGTTAGTTTAAATATTTAACCTATATAAATGTGCGCTATTAGACACATATCTAATCGTTTGTGCGGAGAGTGGAAGCTGAAGCGCGCTCTGCAGGACATGGAGGTGCAAGCACAATCACTTGCATTTTTTTCTTAAGATCGGAAACATACGTCGAATCAGGCAGTCAATTTTAGATCAAAAGGTTAATACATAATTTCAAAACTGTAAAGGGTTACTTCTTATTTGGGGCACCTCACAATATCAACCAAAACGTTGTGCTTTTAAAAATAAAGCGAAAACCAACACGCTTACTGCCGTCTCTGGCAATGAACAGGGAGCGGCTTCACAATGATGAACCTAACTCAAACGAATTGGCATCACAACATGCATAAAAAAATATATAGACAAGATTAAAAATACTACTTTTAAAACAAATAATTCAAATCGGAAATCAGAAACTCTTTCATTCGTAATTCGTGCATTTCTCTCTAAAGGCACATCTAATGAGGAGATGGCGAGTAATTTTTTTTTTCATCACCATAACTGATGGATCTCTAAAATATAAAAATAAGAAGGAAGCCATAAAAAACAGGCAACGATTTATAATTTGCGTTTTTAAGACACGGAGTTGACGCGACAACCTCAAAAGAAAAAGAAGTTAGAGTAATGGAAAGACACATTAGTAGCACCTGCAACACAGAAGAATGTTAGTGCAACGGCCACATTAATGAACCAAGATCCAGGGACATCAACCCGGGACGAGAGACGTTAAAGATGTGCATCCTGGAGGGAGCAGTTGGCAATGCCCGATAGAGCGGAACAGGATTTGATGGGTGTGGGGATGGAGAAGGTGCCAGCGTACCTCACGGCAGGCTGCCCCTGGAGAGGAGAGAAAGAAGGACCGTGCACCATCTCTCTCCAAAAAAAATTAAATTTGCGGACCCTGCTTGGACAGATGCAACGCACAGTCCTCCATCCCAAGGTTCCCACAACGAATCCGTGGCGACCAATGAAGTCGCAGGTTATTTGCAGGAGGAAGCCGAGTCTATGACCCACTCTGATCCGCTTGCCTGGGGCGGGATACAGCTCGATTCCCTCTTCTTTCCGAAAGTTGCCAGAAAAGAAAAATATCTGACTAATATGCAGGGCCGTTTCTAGGCATAAGCGAGCTAGGCGGTCGCCTAGGGCACCACCAGCAGGAGGGGGCGCCAATGAGCGCACGTACTGGCACTTTTAGCCGGGTTGTGATAAAGAGTGGCACGGTCAACCTGAAGAAAATGATGACTGCGCAAACCCACTGGAAAGCCCCCCATCCAACTTATAATGTGGCTAGAGATAGTAGTAACTGTCAAAATCTGACGATACCTGCCTGTATGCACACTGAGATCAGTATACTGTCAATTGCTGCATAGATCGGTGCATGCAAAGTTTGCATTTGGCAACAGGGCAACCTCAACAACGCCAGTAGATCAAGTGGGCTCTGTCAGTATTGGCCAAGGTCAAAAACATTTTTTTGCCCTGCAATAAAGCTAAGGTTCAAAGGCCAATTTATAAAATATGGCACCCAGTAAATATAAGTCACAAAATCAGTATTTGTTTGGGCAGAATTGTGGCACTTATGTGGCACATTGGTCCAAAATATTTGTGGCAGAATTTAGTCCAAATAGTGCTGCTGCATGTTTTTTGACGACCAAGGCATTGGAAGTGTCCCATTATAATGCTTCCCATATAACTTTAACATCCACACTATTTGTATTTGTATAGTTAAACTTCGCTATTCACGAGACATCATCCCTTTATAGAACCACGCCTTTGTCAACGGTTAAAGCATCTACGGCGATGTCAGAAACTGCTGACTCCACTTTCCGTCACTCCACCAGCGCGGGCATGGGGCGCCCGTAGCCAGCGAGTCATAGAGGGGCAGAGTTTGTCACGTTCTTCACCGGGGACGGTCTCAAGCCGGTTCCGCAGTCGCCCATGATTAAGTAGCTGCCTTGAGGTACTTTTATGCCCCTGATCCCGCTTTTATCTGTCGTTTGGTCGGGGTTTCCCCCAGGGTGTCTATAGGTTGCCTGCCAAATAACCCTGACACTACCTGTCTTTAACTCAATGTTTCACGCACAACAATAAAAATTGAACCAACAAAAAACAGCCTAAAGACAACAACGTTCGCAATAGATACTACTCTAAACCTCTGGCAGTAGTATAGTATATAGTATCCACACTCACAAAATGTCATACAATTACATTATGTGTGTAGGATTCGTCAAATTGGCTAGACCTACGGCCACTGGGCTCTCTAGTGTGTATCGATGCTCCTGGAAGCCGTGTATTCACACGTGCGGCTGACCACATTGTCACTCCGTTGTAAGATCTTCGAAACTGAAAACTAGCCAAAGTGAACCTGTTGGTTTTCCTTGCAGAAACTGAAGAATCCCGAAAAAATAAAACAAGCAGCAGGGCAATTGCCGATCCTTAAACGGACCCAAGTAGTTTAACAAATGATGTTCCTGATGTCCTTTGTGTTTGCACTTTGAAAAACCAAAATCAGAAAAAAGCTTTTTATGTCCACCTTTCATATTTTTTTTTATAATGTAGCCTGATTAAGTTAAATATAATAATGATAATTACTGTTGTAAATGATTAAAAACTGATCCATAATTAATATGAACGCAAAAAGATTTATTCGAGTTGAAAGTTGAAATAAAATATATTTTTATTGTATTAATTGTTATAAGAATTTGCTGTTTTAATAATAAAGAAGACTGCTTTATTATTATTATTATTCATTTCCATGTTCATTTACAAGCTGCATGCTTCTTAAGTCATATTTCCGCGGCGGCGAGGAAAGAGAGAGGACGGGGGGTTGCAAGAATTAACGACCCAAACCGCCGGTGATTTTGTTGCGTTCATATCACGCCCGGATAAGAAAAAATCCCATACCGTCACAGCCTTAGTTCCATAGAAGAAAGTCAGTCATACAGGTTATGCGCACAAACAGGAGGGCAAAGTAAGTACAGACAATTTTATCCTTTTAAGGAGGTTGTGTAAGCTAATTTGCTCTGTTGAGTTTTGTGTTAGATTACTGGGTTATAACTCAGTAATCTGATGCACTGAGAAGAACAAGGATGGTGACAGCATGTTAGCTTCAATGATTAGTGGGGTTTTTAGCTGAACATGCAGATGAGATTATCAAATATATTTATTTTACCGTCGCTGATGTCAAAGATCTGGGATGGGAGGATAAAGGTGCAGGAGAGGAGGGTGATGAGGACAATATAAGGACAAACAAACAAAAAGGGAAAACGGGACAAACTTCAGTGAATTCACATGTGTACAACATGAACAAGACAAGATTTGAAGTGTTTTGAAGATAATCTCATAGACCTCCATCATTTGCAACATCAAGCTTCTATCATCTACTGTGTCAACACAATTCTTTCTAAA
>JADLZN010001461.1:44335-81321 GCA_018155175.1 Sinocyclocheilus anophthalmus
TTTCAAGACGATCTGATGTTGCATTTCATAATAAAAGCCCTCCAAAAAAACTCATTATACCCTTTCTGCTTATGAATTTGGATAGCTCTAAAATGGAAACTCACTGTTCCCACAGAACTATTTAAATTCAGATTAACAGTCCAGTACCCCAGGGTTTCCCTCAGCCAGTTTCAGGACGATCTCATGTTGCATTACATAATAAAAGGCCTCCCAAACTCATTCTTCCTGTTCGCTTCCTATTAATTTGGATAGCCTAAATGAACCTCCCTTTTTTCAACAAACTACTTCGCTTCAGATTATAGTCTAAACCAGTACCCCCTCATGTCCTCTCTTCCTATTTCACTCTCTCCGCCGATGTTTCATGACGATCTATCGTGCATTACAAAAAAAAGCCCCATACCAAACTACATCGTACACCTGTTGTCGCTGCTTGTGCCTCATGGATGCTCTAACAGAAGGACACTCCCTGTGTCCACAGAACTTTCATTCGATATACCGTCCATACCTCAGTGTGTCCTTCCGCCAGTTTCCAGACATCTCGATGGGGTGTTTGGCATGTTCATAAAGGTCCAAAGCCATCCAAAAACTCATATATGACCAGTTTTGTCTTTGATTTTGGATAGCTCTAAAATGGAAACTCCCTGTTTCCACAGAACAATTTCAATTCAGATTAACAGTCCAGTACCCCAGGGTGTCCCTCTGCCAGTTTCAGGACGATCTGATGTTGCATTACAAAATAAAAGCCATCCAAAAACTCATATAGGATCAGTTTTGTCTGACTTTGAATAGCTCTAAAAAGGAAACGGCCCCTTTCCACACAACAATTTCAATTCAGTTCGACAGTCCAGAACCCAGGTGTCCACTTAGAGGGTAGTTTCCCCCCCCCCCCCGCCCCCCCCCCCCCCCCCCCCCCCCCCTGTTTCAGGATATCTGATTGCATTCCAAAATAAAGCCCTCCAATATCGCCATATTGACCATTTTGTCTTTGAATTTTGGACAGCCAATGGAACCTCCCTGTTTCCACAGAACAATTTAAATTCAGATTACTAGTCCAGTACTCCAGGGTGTCCCTCAGCCAGTTTCAGGACGATCTGATGTTGCATTACAAAATAAAAGCCCTCCAAAAACTCATTCTACCTGTTCTGCCTGTGCATTTGGATAGCTCTAAAATGGAAACTCCCTGTTTCCACAGAACAATTTCAATTCAGATTAATAGTCCAGTACTCCAGGGTGTCTCTCAGCCAGTTTAATGACGATCTGATGTTGCATTTCATAATAAAAGCCCTCCAAAAACTCATTCTACCTGTTCTGCCTATGAATTTGGATAGCTCTAAAAAGGAAACTCCCTCTTTCCACAGAACAATTTCATTTCGGATTAACAGTCCAGTACCTCAGGGTTTCCCTCCGCCAGTTTCAGGATGATCTGATTTTGCATTACAAAATAAAAGCCCTCCAAAAACTGATTCTACCCGTTCTGCCTATGAATTTGGATAGCTCTAAAATGGAAACTCCCTGTTTCCACAGACTAATTTCAATTCAGATTGACAGTCCAGTACCCCAGGGTGTCACTCAGCCAGTTTCAGGACGATCTGATTTTGCATTACAAAATAAAAGCCCTCCAAAAACTCATACTTCCCGTTCTGCCAATGATTTTGGATAGCTCTAAAATGGAAACTCCCTGTTTCCACAGAACAATTTAAATTCAGATTACTAGTCCAGTACCCCAGGGTGTCCCTCAGCCAGTTTCAGGACTATCTGATACTGCATTTTCAATATAAAGCCCCTCCAAAAACTCATTCTACCTGTTCTGCCTGTGCATTTGGATAGCTCTAAAAAGGAAACTCCCTGTTTCCACAGAATAATTTCAATTCGGATTAATTGTCCAGTACCCCAGGGTGTCCCTCAGCCAGTTTCAGGACGATCTGATTTTGCATTACAAAATAAAAGCCCTCCAGAAACTCATTCTACCTGTTCTGCCTGTGCATTTGGATAGCTCTAAAAAGGAAACTCCCAGTTTCCACAGAACAATTTCAATTTGGATTAACAGTCCAGTACCTCAGGGTGTCCCTCCGCCAGTTTCAGAACGATCTGATGTTGCATTTCATAATAAAAGCCCTCCAAAAACTCATTCTACCCGTTCTGCCTATGAATTTGGGTAGCTCTAAAATGGAAACTCCCTGTTTCCACATAACAATTTAATTTCAGATTGACAGTCCACTACCCCAGGGTGTTAATCAGCCAGTTTCAGGACTGTCTGATGTTGTATTACAAAATAGAAGCCCTTCAAAAACTCATATATGACCAGTTTTTTCTTTGATTTTGGAAAGCTCTAAAAAGGAAACTCCCTGTTTCCACAGAACAATTTAAATTCAGATTAATAGTCCAGTACCCCAGGGTGTCCCTCAGCCAGTTTCAGGACGATCTGATATTGCATTACAAAATAAACGCCCTCTAGAAACTCATTCTACCTGTTCTGTCTGTGCATTTGGATAGCTCTAAAAAGGAACCTCCCTGTTTCCACAGAACAATTTAAACTCAGATTAATACTCCAGTACCCCAGGGTGTCCCTCAGCCAGTTTCAGGACGATCTGATGTTGCATTACAAAATAAAAGCCCTCCAAAAACTCATACTACCTGGGCGCATGCTCTTCAACAGCCCATGTCTGACAAAAGTGGAGCTCCGTGTGGCCTGTAAAGGAATATCTGACAGAGATGCCCTGTCCAAGCCTGACCCCTGCGTCGTCCTCAAGATGCAGTCCCACGGACAGTGGTTCGAGGTGTGTTCGTGTTCAGGTTTTGTTTTCTCTTGCACAAACAGAATGATGTTTTTCATGAAGGAACATCTCATTTTCACCTGCACAAAAACACAATCTATCGTATATGTAGGCTTCTTTTCATAACAGTTTTCAATGGATTTTTTCATACATCATTTCAAAGAAACAGCTGTTTGTGTGTCACACCCTAGATATTTCATCCACTCACAAACTCCCTTTCCTCACTTTGAAATTGCTGTGCATGTAGTGACTTTTTAGCAAACTTCTGATATTATAGTAAGTTTCCGAGCATACAGTACTTTAGTAATAATCCTTTCACAAACACTAATCTGGACTGAACAGAAGCTACCAGAAGAACTGGCTCTTTATGAAACTGAATGTGTTCATGCATGTGTGTATGCCTGTCAACGGCTGATTAGTGTTCTGAGACTGTAGTCTCAGCTGTGATGCTGTGATGTGAAAGTAATATAAAACAGCACCGTTAGATCACAGAAACTGCTCTAATTGTCACATTGTCTTGTGCCTCGCTAATAAAACCAAAGACAAGGACGTGCAGTGCTGCAAAAACTAATGTGAAGTGGCCTGTTCGTTTTTGCTAGGTATCTGTGAAAGGTTTCAGTTGCAGTACAAAACAGGTGTTTCTGGCATACGGGGTTTTGCTTGGCACGGTTAAGGGTACGATCCATAATTAATAAAGCAGTGCCATTTGAACTCCAGCTGTGAGCAGTGAAGTTAAAAAAAAGTGATGTGTTTGAAACCATATAAGTGGGTTGAAGGCCAGCAGTCTGGAGAATCTCACGAAACCTGTCAAGAAAATGTCCTGCTCATATTTCACTTAAAATAGGTAATTCTTTTTTATATATTTAGAAGACTAAGCAGGTTTTAAGAACCATAAATATGGCTTGCATTTGGATGTTATTCCCGAGATAATTATCCACATTCACCCTACATTTTTCTCCACTATTGTAAAGCAGCCAAAAGTCTCATTTTCATATTCTTGTTGTTGTCATGTGACAAAAAAGTTATATTATCTGAAGGGATAGTTCACACAAAAAATTACAAATCTGTCATAATTTCTGTCATCACCTTCATGTTGTTCCAAACTTTTATGAATTTCTTCCTTCTGTGGACCATAAAAGAAGACATTTTGAGAAATAGTGCATTTTTTTGTTCATACAATGGAAGTCAATGGTAACCAAAAATGTTAGTGTTTATGTTCATTCTTCATAACTATCCCTTGAAATTGATACTGATATAATTTGATTGCTTTATCGAATTTGATTATTTTTACTGATACTATTTGATTTTAATTTATGCTTATTTTAATTTAATAATGCTATTTTTACTGCTATACAATAAATATTACTAATATATAATGGGAGTAGTGAAAGAGGAAATGCCAGATGCATTACAGTAATGAAAACTGAAAGAATGAAATATAAATGTGTTTAATTATTCTGAAAATAATTTCGACAGTGCAAGAAAGACTTTTAGAACACATTAATGCCGTAGTTTCATGTCTTTTATCAAAATGTTTTATTTTTTAAGAATTAGAAATTACTGGGGCATACACCTATCTATCATCATTGCATATCATACTTGGGTCAGTACATTTTTTCAATGTGTTTGAAGAGGTCTCTTATTCTCACCAAGTCAGAATGGATAATATAAGGATAGTACATGTAGTATGTTATTTGCATATCTATATATATAGATATATTTTCAGCCTTTTCAGAATTTTTGGCAGCCATTACTCCTGTCTTCAGTGTTACATGCTCCTTCAAATATCATTCAGATATCCTGATTTGGTACTTAAGAAACATTCTTGTTTTTATTAATGTTGAAAACAGTTATTGGCTGCTTAAGTTCTGTCATGAAAAGTTCAAAAGAACAGCCTTTATCTAAAATAAAAATATTTTATAACATTATAAATATTTTTACTGTCGCTTTTAAAAAACAATATGTTCTTCTGACTCACAAGGATTCTGTAAAAATCCCCACATTTTGTGTATTCTTGACATGCTTTGTCAGATTCACTAAATTATTGACGGCACATACTTGGGATTGAGTATAGTGCTATTTTAAATGGTTTGTTATTGTCGTAATGCCACTAATAACCTTTCACAAACTCGATTTGCACTTTAAGCACAATAACCCCGTTGTTCTATGGTTCTATTCAGCTAAGGGCCATTGACACTGATTTGAGATGCGACTGAATGTGAACTGAATTGATTCAGGATATGAACTGGATTAGGGGGAAATCATTGTCATCATCCAAACAATCAGCCTGTAATAGGACAGGAAAGGATGTCATTGATCCTAGTTCCTAGAAATGTGAATTAAATGAAAATAGCAGAGCTGGAGTGTGACAGTTGCCGTGTTCTGATTGGTTCCAGGTGGACCGGACAGAGGTGATTCGCAGCAGCATCAGTCCGGTTTTCTCCAAAGTCTTCACCGTGGACTACTATTTTGAGGAAGTGCAGCGCCTCCGTTTTGAGCTTCATGACATCAGTAGCAACCATAATGGACTCAAAGAGGCTGACTTCCTGGGCGCCATGGAGTGCACACTCGGACAGGTGACTGCGAGGGACGGCAGAGCGCACACTTAACGGAAGCGCTGTAGGGAAGATGAAAGCTAGTGAATGGAATGAGTGCGTGAGAGAGAGGATGAGTACATGAGAGGGATTGTGTGGATTCAAAAGGGTAGCAGAGAGCTCACTGGAGCAGGAAGGTGCCTGGTGGGCAGAGGGACTATTACTTCAAACTCTTTTTATCTAGTCTATTATAAAACAAGATTACAACCAGTGGTATATAAAGGAACATTAGAGGGTAAAGAGGACTTGAGGGAAGGAGAGGGTGAGGACCTGAAGGATTTGGATGCTAACAACAGACACTTATTTTGTTTCAGGCTGTTAAACGGATAAGTAGTAAGTAGTGAGGCAATTGTTACCATATTGTCATTTTTCGTAGTTCGTTCTCACCACTTACAATTGACAAGTAGGGTATATTATGTGGTTTGAAAATGCTTAGTTTTGTGAGTTGAAAATGCTAGATAAGTACATTTTGGAAGGATTTTGTTTTCAGTGCTTCTTGTTGGTTAATTGGATAAAAATATCCAATTTAATTTTACCATCTATAATATGTGGACGTGTAAATATAGCCTTGTTGGTGAATGTGGTGCGCCTTGTGCGTTTAGCTTTGGCTTAGTTTATTAACTCAATATTTTGATGCTGTAAAGTTGTCACATGGCTTATAAAATCTGTAGGTTCCTTCATCATTGAAGTTATCAATAATTTGTGGAAAAACCTTCTGCCTCCTGGTGGATTATCCATGCTCTTCATGAAGTAGAATGACTTTTAATATAATTTCCAATATGTCTGCCTCCTTGTTGCAACACATATCTTGTTGCTGCCAAATTAATTTAATATATTAAATATTCATTTATTAAAATCAATATTTGTAATTTAACTTTGTTTCATCTTTTGTTGGCATTAAAACTTTAAAATCCATAAATTACCATAAGTCGAATACCAAATATCTTTACCAATATTTTCAGTGTTGGGGAAAGTTACTTTATTACAATATTGCATTAGCAATTAGTGCGTTACTCCATAAAAATAACTAATAGGGACGTTCCTTAGTTACTTTTTATGAAGTAAGGCGTTCGTTCTTTTGCGTTACTTTTAAATCTGACGGTGCTTGCTTGTTTTTTTTAAAAATAAAAAGTTCTATTTTTGGCAAGTATAAAAGCCTTTTCATACCAAAAGTGAAATTAATAATCCTCAGGCTGAAGGGAAAGTAAATTTTACGTCCGTACAGTAGAATGCAGAAGAAGAAATTTCAACACACTTCAGCAATGAAAAAAGACACAAATGTTTGTCTAGAATAATTTTTGCTTATTATTATTATTGATTAAACTGGATCATCGAAGGTCAGAAGCAATGACATTGGTTAATAGAATGGGATTAATACATAAAGGACATTTGTGTTGTTTAACATTGAATTATTGCAGGTTTGAGTCATATTCCGAATGTGCATTTCACTGTTTTTATTCATTTTAAGGAATACTGAATCTGTGTGGTTTTGATGATTAGAGAGTGATTAATGCAATTCATATTTATTTAGATCTACGTAACATTTCTGATTTCTACATGGGGACAGGGAGCTGTGCAATCATATTGAAATTGAAAGTAACTTAGATATTTTCTTGTATGTTTAAAAGTAATGTGTTACTTTACTAGCTACTTGAAAAAAAAGTAATCTGATTACATAACTTGCGTTACCCCCACACTGAATATTTTTTAAAAAGAACACAAAACATTCCATTTATTTTGTCTAAAGCTTCAATAAACTAGAACAAGAATATTTCATATTATATTAAAAACTACATTTTTTTAACTATTATTTAATTTACCATTTTTATATGAATTTAGTCAGATTACACTAAAAGAAAAAAATCATTAGAAAAATTAAAGACGTACTAGTAATTTAACATATTCGTTTATTTTATGGATATTTCCTTTAACCCTAAAACACAATACAGTGCGTAATTCAACATAAAGTTAAAACACCTGTGAAAAAAAATTCCTTCATATTTAGGTTTGTTAGGGTTTACAAGTCTGGTTTGCTGTCTCTATGCATGTATCTGTTTGCCTCATGTCCTCTCCTCTTCCTTCATAGATTGTATCACAGAGAAAACTGTCCAAAGCTTTATTGAAGCAAGGAAACACAGCTGGCAAATCATCTATCACAGTAAGAATAGACGTCTCACCCCCAATGAATTCACACTGCAAGTTTATGCTCTTTTGTCATAACCTGAGCGATGACTTCTTGGAAACCACAGGTCACAGCTGAAGAGCTGTCTGGGAATGATGATTACGTGGAGCTCGCCTTCAGTGCCAAGAAACTGGATGACAAGGTGTGACATCTGGATAACTGCTCAACAGTCACTTTGCAACAATATTGAGACAAACAATAACAAACTGATCTTTATCTGTTCTCTTACTGTTTTATTACTCTGGTTTATGAATAGACAAAATTCAAATGGAGCAATGCATCATCTACTACTTTATTAAAATATACTACTATTTTTTATTTTTCATTAAAAAATTAGGACAACTTTTAGTCTAAATACACGGTGTACCATTTAGAAAAACAAGAAACGATGCGCATTCAGATATAGTCTCTAAATGAGAGAAAGTCAGGATGCAATAATAATGTATGTATAGTGTATGAATCTATCAAAAAGTTCATTAATGCTCAAGTGTGTCATTTCTGCACCGCTAGCGCCACCAAATGAAAATGCTTTTCAAAAGAGCTTCCAGAACACTTATGTTTGTAGATGCTGTATTTACTTTACAAAAAATAATAAGTTTGATTCTTTCTTTGTTTAGGACTTTTTTAGCAAGTCGGATCCATTTCTGGAAATCTTCAGAGTGAATGATGATGGCACAGCATCACTGGTGCACAGAACAGAGGTGAGATTGATAGATGCACACAAATGCATATGAAATACATATTGAAGAAATATAATGTACACGTATCAACTGGTAATTTTTCTGTTTATAGACCATTATGAACAATCTGAGTCCTGTCTGGAAATCATTCAAAGTTTCTTTAAACACACTCTGCAGTGGAGACCATGAGCGGGAGTTAAAGGTATGACAGATATTTTGACTATATCCTTTATTAATTTATCAAAAACCTAACCAGTTGCGTACTGTTGTGATAACTAGAGAAATATTTCTGACATAAAACAGTGAATCAATCAGGTATACTGCAGCAATGTGATCACAGTCCATATGAGGCTTTTATGTCAGCGTAGGGTTTTTTTTTTTTTGCTCTTTATTCTGGTCTCAGCGTGACCATTTGGTCACATTAGATTAAAATCATCTTGGCAGATTTATGTAATGGCAGTCCTATCCATTCTGCCTCACCATTGCAGCTGACATCTTTCATAGTGAGCTAATTACTGAGCGGGTAAATGGAGCCCGGCTGTTTGGAGGGTCCTGACAGTTTCCTGAGAGGAACAGACACGGTGGAACCAACGACAGAAATTGATGTTACTGCCCTTTAGTCCATTCAAGTCCACACAGTCCTCCTGGGTTGGAGAACTTTCTGTCTTTGGGTCCAGTTGTAAAAAAGAACACTAATAAGACTCTACGGAGAGCAAGAAGTCCTGTTGTTTGAACGAAACGACAGATTTGGGATAAGAAAGTTAAATTAGACTCAAAGTATCATTCCGTTGACTTCCCATACTGTATGTGCTGTGGCATTCAAGTCCTTTTTAATATTCTGTATTCTTTTTAATATTCTGTATTTTCGTTTCTGTGTTTAACATAGCAAATTGAAACTGTTTTATTGACTGCTGTTCAAAAGTTTGAGGTCATGAGATCTCTATATTTTTTTTAAATAAAACTTCTAACTTTCCGCAAAATGTTTTTAACATTGTTTCATATTCTATTTCAATAAATGCTATTTTTTCAACTTCTCTCATCAAGAATCCAAAAAAGAATTCATCCCCGCGTTTCCACAAAATTTTGAATATATTAATAATAGTAGGAAATTTTCATGGCATATTATACAAGGCATAAATGGCTGTGCTGCAATTCAGGCTTTGCCTCACAAGAATGGACATTTTCATTTTAAATATATTAAAATAGAAACGGATATTTTTAAAATGCAAAAAAAAAAAAAAAAATCACAAAGTTTTTCACAGTTTTTACTGTATTTGTCATCAAAAATAAATGTAGACTTGGTGAGCATAAAAGACTAAAAAGATTAAACATTTTAAAATCTATAACTAACCCTAAATGTTTTAATGGAAGCATACTTGTGAGATTACATATATATTTATTTAACAATCTGATTTAATATTAATGTACAGTTTATATGAATTTATATAATACATAAAGTATTTATTAAAATGAAAACACAAAGTTACTGCACTTTTTGCTCGAATTTCTGTACTGGATGTTTTACAAAAACGTTTGACCAGGAGATATCTTTCTTTCTTTTTTTACCACATATAGAAATGAAAAGCTTATATATGTTAATATAATTATGTGAGCTCTGTTGTCAGATGTTTTTTATTCATTTCTACTTCTATGTTATTTCTATCTAATTCTTTTAAAATACTTATATGCCATGAAAATAGCAATAATCTGGTATGCACTAAAAACAAAGCGAAGACAGGATTATTTACGATACAGTGCAGTTGGTCTAAACACTAAAACGGTGCAGCATTGAAATCAGATCTATTTGCCATTTAATACATTCACCTGTATGTGTATTTTGTGTGTTGTGTGTGTGTTTGTAAGTATCCCCCTTTAACTACTTTTAATAGCTGACGTTTGGTATTGAGTGTGTTTGCTTAGGTTTTTATTCCGAAGTTCCTAAGATTTGTATCTACTTTCCTTTCTCTTCGCCGTCTTTTAATCTCTCTCTGTCTATCTGTCACACACACACACCCACACCTTCAGATCTCAGCAATGCCGTTGGACGGTCCTCATTGGTATGCCAATGCAGAAGTGGGGATAGGAGAGCTGTATCGTAATAATCTGTCTTTAAAGTTGCTTCTCTTTGTATTCTCATAACGGCGCAGAGTTTAGATGAGATTTAGTCATAGCACTACACTGAGATTCTGCACAAAAGCTGTATGAAAGAAAATCATTTTTGATACATTCACATACTGTGCAGGTGACATTTCAGAGAAAGTGAAAGATGCAGGGCAAGAAAGCGCTAATTAAGCGCTAATGTCTCAGTATGTTTAGCTGAGAGCTGAATCCTTTTATCAGCTCCATGCTGGCACTTTACGTTGCTGCTCTCAGCTTTACTTGAAAATAACCACCACTTACAACAAATTAACTAATGCTTTAAATGCTTGGAAACAAGCCACTTTGAATTAAGCCTTTGGCAATTATACTAAGTGGCTGAATGAGCAGTTGTGCAACATGTTCATTTAAAGCTGGTTAAAAATGACATTTTCAATCTAAAATTCTCAAACATTGTTGATTTGAATCCAAACATTTATAGGTGATGTTGGACAGTCAAGGACATTTATAGTCAGACAGATGGGAAAACAGTTATTTTAGGTGACATGTCCCTGAATAAACATGAACTGGTTTGTTTAATATTCATGACTTCTTTACGCTCAACGCACTACAGACAGCAATGTTTCCGCAGTGAAAACACACACTGAATTCAGATTCACAGAGTTACAGAGCCAATGCAGTTAAGTTGTATTTATGTTGTATAAGACTAGGCAGTTAAACCTTCTTGTTATGTTGAGAGCTCACTATCACTCTGCTGTTTTGCTGGGTTAAATTTCTCCATTCTTTCATGCATATCTGAGCCCCATCTGTTGTAAAGCATGATACAATTGCATAAACCCATTTATGCAAATTATGTCATAAAATTTTTCTAGAAGAAAAGAGTTATGGAAAGTACAGTTGTGAGGTAACTTACAGTAAGTGGGTTATGTTTCATTTCTCATAGCGGGGTAAACAATGTGTTTATGCAGATTTAAGCTCTTTATGAAATCTTTGACAAATATTGATGTAACTGGCTCAAAGACAACAAAAATTGTGCAATAATATTTTAAAATCTAGTTAGGAAAACTTTGTGTGCAGTGTGCATCTACATGAACATGCCGTTTCCCCATCCTCACTATATTATTTGACTTAAGCACACCGTGCCGTTCTGACTGGTAACCATACTGTACTGTGACAATATAGTTTTTGTTTTACCCTTTACCCACTCTTACCCTTCTTACTCATTGTTCATGATACTTAAAGAACATATTTCCACAAACATATAAGCTCGCTTGAGCTCTCCTGTTTTTAGAGTACATTAATAATTATTCTCTAACAAAACCTGTAAAAAAATGTACAAACTGTTTTAATAATTTTCAGGAGATGAGAAAAAATCGGGTGTCAGGAGCTTTAATTTTTTGGGTTTTGGTTTGGTTTTGTTTGTCTGAAAAGAGACCGGGTCAAAAGAAATGCACAGAAAAACCCGTATCTCTTTCTATGGCCTCTTTTATGAGTTTGTTGGGGGATGGTTTTCCTTGCACTGTATGAAATTGCAGAGTAGAGGAGCAGGTGTGAGTTTTGCATGTTGAGTTATTGTTGGTTCTCACTTCTTTAGCTGAAAAGTCAACCACAGCATCTCTGTATTAATATTTTAAATGGCCTTCAAATTTTGATTACCACCCGCTTATGTCTCAGCATCAATGATTCATTAACAGCAATGCTACAGTGTGCTGTCTTCCTGCCACTCCTGCCACACACCCACATTCACAATGACACATATACACACACACGCTCCAGTGTACCAACAAGAGTGTTAAATCTTTAAATCAACAACATGACACAAGGTATTAAAACTGAAGAAGTGTTACGATAACCAGATGACCTGCTGCTGTTTGTCTTTACATTTGTATGACTAGTAAGTGCTTTCACAATCCTTTATTACTTCTTGAAACTTTAGGCTCCTCGGCTTAGACTCCTCAGCTTGTTCCAGATTCAGCACCAACTAGATAAAAGATCTTCTTAATGAACTGTGACATTTCAGTCTCATTGTAGCAAGAAAAGCTGATGCTGTTTTCATTTTGCCTGTACTTGTGGAAGTTATTAATTATTTCAGCTCTTGGTGTTTAGACAAACTGTTTACTTTGTGTGCATTTTTACGTACAATCGATCATTTCTGAGACACTGCTATTATTGCTTCTTGAACATTAAAACAAGACTTGGATTAAAACAAATGTTTGTGTACGAGTTGTGGAGTTTAAAGGGATAGTTCACCTAAAAATGAAATTCTGTCATCATTTACTCACCCTCATGTCTTTGCAAACCTGTATAATTACGGGGTGTCTTTCTTCTGTTGCCCCCAAAAGAATATATTTTGAAGAATGTGGTTAATCGAACAGTTTGATATGTATCTATTGACCTCGGTCAATTGTTTGGTCTATCAACCTTCTCAAAATATCGTTCTTGTGTTTTAACGCGAATAGACTTAAGCTGAAAGTAATACAAATATGATTTTTAAGATCCTATTCGGCAAACTAGTCCGTTACTAAATTTTACAACCGGAAAACCTATTTGCTCAATTTGGTCAGAAAACCAAACATCATTCGAACGCCTACAAACAACTTAATTTTTTTTTATGCATGTTGCAGTTTTAATTTTTGCAGGTGTAGCATAGTAGAATTATCGCATGGTTTATTTTTTGTACTGTAATGTTTCATGGGTGTGTGTGTGTGTGGGTGTACTGTTTTCTCTTAACAGGTACACACACACAGTTTCTTTAGACTTAAACCTGAATACACACAGACTCATGTCACGGTGGGGACCTAAATTGAGGTCCCCACGGGTTAACAAGCTAATAAATCACACAAAAACCAGAAAAAAAAATGAAGTTTTTTGAAAATCTAAAAAAATCTAAAAGTCTCCTCCCTAAGGTTAGTTTTCGGTGTCCGGGCAATAGAATATCGGTCTGAACAGTAGAAAAAGCCATTACCCTAGGAGAGGTCCCCACAAATTAGCACACCAGACGTGTGTGTGTGTGTGTGTATGTGTGTGTATAAGTCAATGTGACCTTTAGTACTGCTACAGAAAACTACTTAGCACAGGATATTTATCACGGTTCTTTAGGGACTGACGTCTCACACCCTCATGCACAAAGCTAAAATTATTCACAGATTTATTTACTGCATTAAGCATGTGGCTCAGCATATAAAAAATGTGGAATAAATCAAATAGCAGTTATGTTTTAATTTATTCAACTGTATTATAAATATATGATGCATATTGTCAATTCTGTGTGATTAGCTTTTTTTTTTTACTACACTTTTTTTCTTGATGTAGTGTACAGTATGGGACTGGGATTCAAATGGCAAGCACGACTTTATAGGAGAATTTCAAACCACCTTTAAGGAGATGAAGGCAGCGATGGATGGGAAGCAGGTATAAGCATACACACACACACAGTCAGAAAACCGACCCTACTTCCAAAATGTAGATTTCCAGCTCTCATCAACACAAAGTACTTTTTTGCATTTTTGCAAGTACTGAATATTCCCTGAAGCACATGGAACTGAGTAAGACCAGTAGCATACGTCATAACTCCAGCTTAAGGATATGTGCAAAGAAGAAAGCCTTCATTAATAAAAGCTCATATCACATCTCGACTGGAGCTTGCCCATGGGCATGTGAACGGTTGCGGAAATTCAAAGAAGATTCTGTGGTCTCATGAGGCCAAAATGTAACCATTTGAGTCACAATTCAAAGCACATGGAGTTTTTGTAAACATTTTGCCGTTCACAAATAGTTCCTATCCAACCTGATGGGTCTGCAAGGGTTTTTAGATAATAATTCTGTGATAGAGACTTGCACAAAGCAGCACATTGGTGACCCACCCAGAATACCATAGCAACGGTATAACAACAACATAGAAACAGACTACCCGCATAGCAACACCCTGGCAACCACCCAGAGCATCCTAGTGTCACAGCATCAAGCTTTACACAGGCAGGCAACACTCACATTTGGTTGAGAAAATAAAAATGTATCTTTTTGTTCTTAATTAGCATACTTAAAAATCATTTTTTCCCTTCGTCAGGGAGTGCATTGCATCAGTGAGTAAATATCTAAGTACAATTATATTTTCTACATTCCAGTTCCTCATGTAGGTTCCATGAATCTCTTTATTTTCTGTCGAGAGCCTCAGGTCTGTTTATGCAGCGGAAACTCAGTCAGTGTGAAAGCTCAACGTGAGCCTGCTCTTACGGTTATGCTGCGTTTTCTCTTGCAGGCGGTGTGAAACAAGCCTAACACTTACTTTTTTATCTTTATATGTCTCACTTTCTCAGTTTTCATCTCCTATTCTCTACTCATCCTGCCTGTATCGTAACAGACACTGAATTCATCATGTCATCTTCCAGTCTGTTTGCATCTCTCACTGTTTTTCTTTTGAACTTATTGTCCTTGATTTTATAGAGAATTCTTACGGGTTCATCCCCTATCATTGTCACCATGACACCAAGGCTCTTAAATACGCTTTACCTGCAGAGAAACAGAGAGAATAATTAGAGGTACTGTACAGAGTAGGAGGGAAAGGACACACCAAGGAATAAACTGCGAATAGAGCAATAGAAGAATAAAGAAAAAGCGGCAACAAAAGATGGCATGTTTTGACCGTTTAGAGCACTGTAGTGATGAACTGAGTGACTGACTCGCCAACCATGATGTCTCCTGTTAAGTAAACTCTTCTTTCAGAAATTATTTTAATATGCGAGTTTAGTGCTGAAGAACCTATTCTTATCATGTTTGAAAACCACATGTTTTGTGCCACTTGTACCACTTATATATTTGAGAAAATTAATATTTTGACACATTTTCGATTGAATAGGAAGCTCCAAAAGAACTGGCATTTATTTTAACTAAAAAAATATTATATTTTATTCTTCTAATCAGGATGTATATGATTATTGTACAACATCTAATGGCCATTTTGCCCTCAATTAAAAATAATATATCTTGCTATAAAATCATAATTTCTTAAAAACTACCCAACACACACACACACACGTGTATATATGTATGCATATATGAACATACAACTAGTGAGACTAGCAGAGTCAAGCATTATTTATAGTCTTATACAGATATATTTTGCTTCAAAAAGGACACAATTGGTAAATCATTTATTTTAAACAATTCAGTTTTAATTTTGTCTCAATAGAAGCAAATCTCTGCATCCCTCTAGTGGGTGATGTTTAGGTGTCCACATACTTATGGCCATATAGAGTATGCACATACACACAATGGTATCGTGCTGCATACACTCTTATGCATCAGTCAGTAGCGTCTGAATGAGTTCACTCTGTTCCGTCGCTTCTCTCAGTTGAAATCTATTACCGGCTGTGCAGATTAGTAGTCATTGTGTTGCTTTTAATTCCATTAACTTCATATTCACCATCATCCCCTTGAATGCTCAGGGGAGCAAAGTCGACAGGCTTCAACATACGCTTCTCATTGCAATTGTTAATCAGTGGAATTCCTCATCTGTCAGCACATGCTGATTGCACTGCTAGCGTGGTTCACAAACAGGTGCTTCATTTTCAGCAGGATACTTGGATGCTTTCAGTCTCTAGTGGAATAAATCTTCTCGCATGCTCTTCAAGACCTGATTTGAGATCTTTAGAACAGGCTGAGATAATAGCGCTTTCATCATTTAAAAAAAAAAAACATCACAGATTTGAGGCAGATCTTTGGATTTTTGCTATTATATATTATATATTGTATTCACATCAGAAATGTAAAATGAATAAAGAATTGTTTGGCTTGGATGGACATATCTTTTTTGTTCTGACAGGCATCATCACAAGAGAAACTACAAACTGATCTTGGCCAAAAGGTGACTTATCAACACTGACATGCTTGTGAAAGTCTCGCCTGCACTGCTATCTTACAGCCAATCACTCTCACATTTTCTGAAAGGCTCAACTGCAGCCACTAGGTTATGCTGAGTCTTTTAGACATCCGTCTATCATTGTGCCTCTCAGCCTGTGGGCATCTTCCTCTCATACAGATATATCACAAGCCCACCTCAGATAAAATACCTGCAAGCCCAAGCAATTCATCTTGTGGCTCAATGGAATTCAATACAGAGCTGAATGAATGGCATAGTGCTGAATTGTTGTCTTACTGTTGTACATGTTTAACATGTTTCTAACAGATCCAGTGGGAGTGTATTAACCCTAAGTACCAAGTGAAGAAGAAGAATTACAGAAATTCTGGAATGGTAATTCTTACCATGTGCAAGGTGGGGAATTCCTTCACTTTATGTCTGATATATAGCACCAGGGAGTATGACTGCCCCTGTCATCACAGCACAGTGAGTTTACTAAGAACTTTTTTTTTTAACTGCACACACTACCATATACAGTGGTACGGAAAGTATTCAGACCCCCTGAAATTTTTCACTCTTTGTTATATTGCACCATTTTGCTAAAATCATTTGTTAATTTTTTTTTTCCTCATTAATGTACACACAAGCACCCCATATTGAAAGAAAAACACAAAATTGTTGACATTTTTGCAGATTTATTAAGAAAGAAAAACTATTCATAAGTATTCAGACCCTTTGCTCAGCATTTAGTAGAAACACCCTTTTGATCTAATACAGCCAGGAGCCTTTTTGGGAAAGATGCAACAAGTTTTTCACACCTGGATTTGGGGATCCTCTGCCATTCCTCCTTGCAGATCCTCTCCAGTTCTGTCAGGTTGGATGGTAAACGTTGGTGGACAGCCATTTTTAGGTCTCTCCAGAGATGCTCAATTGGGTTTAAGTCAGGGCTCTGGCTGGGCCATTCAAGAACAGTCACCGAGTTGTTGTGAAGCCACTCCTTCATATTTTAGCTGTGTGCTTATGGTCATTGTCTTTTTGGAAGGTAAACCTTCAGCCCAGTCTAAGGTCCTGAGCACTCTGGAGAAGGTTTTCGTCCAGGATATCCCTGTACTTGGCCGCATTCATCTTTCCCTCGATTGCAACCAGTCGTCCTGTCCCTGCAGCTGAAAAACACCCCCACAGCATTATGTTGCCACCACCATGCTTCACTGTTGGGATTGTATTTGACAGGTGATGAGCAGTGCCTGTTTTCTCCACACATAACGCTTAGAATTAAGGCCAAAAAAAGTTCTATCTTGGTCTCATCAAACCAGATAATCTTATTTCTCACCATCTAGGAGTCCTCCATGCGGGCTTTCATGTGTTTTGCACTGAGGAGAGGCTTCCGTCGGGCCACTCTGCCATAAAGCCCCGACTGGTGAGCTGCAGTGATGGTTGACTTTCTACAACTTTCTCCCATCTCCCGACTGCATCTCTGGAGCTCAGCCACAGTGATCTTTGGGTTCTTCTTTACCTCTCTCACCAAGGCTCTTCTCCCCCGATTGCTCAGTTTGTCCGGACGGCCAGCTCTAGGAAGGGTTCTGGTCGTCCCAAACGTCTTCCATTAAGGATTATGGAGGCCACTGTGCTCTTAGGAATCTTAAGTGCAGCAGAAATTTTTTTGTACCTTGGCCAGATCTGTGCCTTGCCACAATTCTGTCTCTAAGCTCTTCAGGCAGTTCCTTTGACCTCATGATTCTCATTTGCTCTGACAATGCACTGTGAGCTGTAAGGTCTTATATAGACAGGTGTGTGGCTTTCCTAATCAAGTCCAATCAGTATAATCAAACACAGCTGGACTCAAATGAAGGTGTAGAACCATCTCAAGGATGATCAGAAGAAATGGACAGCACCTGAGTTAAATATATAAGTGTCACAGCAAAGGGTCTGAATCCTTAGGACCATGTCTATATTTCAGTTTTTTTTTTAAGAAATCTGCAAAAATGTCAACAATTCTGTGTTTTTCTGTCATATGGGGTGCTGTTGTGAAAAAAAAAAAAACAAAAAAAAAAAAAAAAAAAAAAAAAAAAAAAAACTACTTATGAGGAAAAATTTACTTAAATGATTTGAGCAAATGGCTGCAATATAACAAGAGTGAAAAATTTAAGGGTCTGAATACTTTCATAGCCCCGGTTGGTCCTTCTGACGATGTGAACTAAGTGTAATATTTGACTTCTGGTGGGTGCTGTGCAGTGATATTCACAGTAGCTATTGTAGGTGAACAGGTATGTTGTATCATAGCTGTTACTTACTGTATTTTTGTACACTTGAAATTATCTGTTAACCAGTCAGTATCCAGGACCAGAACTATCAGTTTAATAAGTGTTATTTTATCTCTGTTTCAGATCATAAAGATGCACTCTTTCCTGGATTACATCATGGGAGGATGTCAGATTCAGTTCACAGTAAGTAGTTTTGGAAGACATTTTATCTTAATGTCATTTTAATCTTTAAGCTAAACTAAACTCCACTGATAGCAAGAGTCGATTTAGGCTGGATTTTGTAAGTTGTGTTGTCTGGTGGTTTAGCTTCTAGCTGTGTGTGTTTACACATTTTGTGTTCTCTGAATAAAAATTCCATGATTATTTATTCGTTTTAATTTTATTCCAAATCCTATGACTTTATTTCTTGCATAGAACACTAAAGTGAAATTTTGAAGAATTGTACTGCTCGCTCTATTTCCATGCAGTTACAGTGAATGGAGACTGAAGCTTTCAATGTCCAATTCATGAATAATTGATTATTTAGATTCAGATCTTTTCAATTAATAATTTTACTCAGTTCACAAAACCATCCTGAATGAATCAGAATCACTAATTTGATTGCAGTGGTTCATACAATGTGTTTATAGGTTTATGATAATAATTACTTACATTTTAGTCTTAAGTTATCGGATAACTTGAAATATGGTGTATACAAGTTGTATATACATTGAACACTTTTATGGTATTTTTTACATCCTTTTTGAGGCTAGAAAGTTGAGGGTAAGTAAATAATGCCATAAGGGTAAGTAAAAAAAATTAAAATTTTTGGGTGAACTATTCCCTTTAAACTTATTTACTGCAGGGGGCTTATTGATTCCTGCCTCAAAATGGTGACCCTCGAAACAGCTTGCTCCCTCCACTACTCCCCCCTTACCGCCCACTGAGTACTCAAAGCGCGATCGCTGTTTGGGGAATCTGCCAGGGGAGGGTGAGGGGGGGGAGTTTGGGGGGGGGGGGGGGGGGGGGAGGGGGGGGGGGGGGGGGGGGGGGGGGGGGGGGGGGACTACGAGTAGGGACCCACCAATCCATCCTCTCAATCAGTCAGTCAGTCAACCAATAAAGCAGTTAATCAATCAAGCAACCAGTCAAGCTCAAGTCAATCCCTGAATTTTGCCAAATTAAATTTAATGGACTACTCCATCACAAAATGTTTACACCAGTTATTTTCTCAGTACAGGCAATTAACCAAACTTTCAGACTAATCAGGCATTCAGTCTTATGACTGCCAGCGCCTGTAGGATGCAGAGATGTCATGTCAAGGATTGTCTTTCTACACTTCAATCACTCTATCGCCCAAGACATCACTTAAGCTCAATTATATTTGACCCCTCATTGCTCATCTCTGGGGCTCAATGCATGCTCATTAATCCTCCCTGCTTCTGATCTGTTTCCAGCGACAAAATGTTTCCCGCTTTTGGCTTTGGAGCCCAAATCCCACCAGACTTCAAAGTAAGTTCATTATTTTTGTATGTAAAAAAAACAACAGCTTTTTTAGTTATACTTTAAGGGCAAACAATTTTTACATGTAATTATGTGTAATTTTGCAGTAGAAAAGTTGTCATTTAAAAAAAATTTTTTTTTTTTTTTAAATGATAACACACTTACTGTGATTCTAGTTTTCGTTTGACTGTTAGATTCAGTGCATACTTACAAGTTGAAATTAAATTTACATTTCAGATCAAATGTTTATTTAATCCCCTATAACGTTCTTTTTTTAAAGAATGCTTGATTGACTCATCTAAGATTTAACAAACTGAATATGTAACTTGATTTTAAGACTACAAGAAGTTTCCCATACAGTGCAATAAATCGCCATGGAAACCAGAGTGCTCTGAATCCCTCACCATTACCTGACAGGAGATTTCTGAATAATTCATGAACTGCCGATGCCCTTTTACAATAATCACCTCATGATCCCTGCTAATCTATGCCAATCACTCAAAATCAGGTCATCTGATTGGTTGTCATGTTTCAGTCAGAGGTCACGGCCGCAGTGTGGTTGGATGTGACTCTAAGAATGCATTTTAGTTGACCGCAGTCCAATCCACAGGGAAGCTCCATGATTTATGCATGGTTTTATCCCTTCCACTGGCTGCAATAACTCTGAATATAATTGAACCATAAGAGCTTATGAATAAAATAAAGAAATTAAATGTTTTAGTTCTTCCAGTACATTATATGAACTTTAATATCATAATTTAATATCACCAAAGTTTAAATCAATTGAGTCTTTTTCTCCATTGATTGTTTCTAAAAGCATAGACTCACTCTGCCATCACTGCCACTGATCTCTCAGTTTTTGTCGCTTAACTATGTCTTTTTCCCCTCCTCAATTCAGGTTTCTCATGATTTTGCTGTGAATTTTGATGAGGACAACCCAGAATGTGCTGGTGAGTCATCAAAGTGTAAACTTCATGCCTTTGCAAGCATTTTTGTTTTTCTAAAAGAAAGTTCAATGAAATGCAGTGCATTCCTACTGTATGAGTCAAACGTCTCCCACACACACTCTGTGGCAAACAGAAGCAAAAACTATGAACTTCTTAACTGATGCTCATGCATTTAAATGAGCAAATTCATTAACAAACAATCACCCCATTCAACCTCTAGGTCAAAGGTCATGTTTTAATCTGACATTTTAAGGGTCAGTAAATATAAATGACCACCACTTTTAAAAAAATATGACATCCATTCAATGTCACATTACAGAACAGATAATTGGTCAGTGCAGAAAATAAAATAAAACACATCTAAACTTTTTAAGACTTGAAACCATTTAAGACTTGTTTTTAGAGAATATGCTTTTTTTCTTACTGCGTTGACATTGTTTTATGCTTAAAAAATTATTCCAAAATTTAGTGAGGTTTAAAATTGACTTCATTCAAAATGTTTGAAAACAAGTCAGTGTATTGACCTGATGGGCTATGTGTGTTTTGCAGGTATACAAGGTGTTGTTGAGGCTTATCAGAACTGCCTCCCGAAAATCCAGTTGTACGGCCCCACTAATATTGCTCCCATCATCCAGAAAGTTGCAGACTCTGCCTCTGAGGAGATGCATACCAAAGAGGCCATGGTTAGTCGGAGAGAGAGAGAGAGAGAGAGAGCACCTTTAATTAGACTGAAGAGCTCAATTTCTGCACAGCACCATATTGACTCCATCTGCTTTACTGCTGCTCCCTTTTTTCATAAAAAAACCCTAAGTTGCTGATGTATATAAAAAAGAAAGTGTGCAGTGGAAGAGCACAGCAAATTAATTTAAAGGGGTCGTATGATGCGATTTTCAAGTTTTCCTTTCTCTTTGGGAGTGTTACAAGCTGATTGTGCTAGATAAGTCCCTGAGTTGGCAAGGAGGCGACTAAAGTCTCAAACCAAAGAGATATAGACCATGTCATGAAATGACACTTATATCATGATGGGATATCAACCATCTCATGCGCTGCCTGGCCAAAAACTATAGTAAATCAGGTTTGACTATAAGTGGGCTACAGATAGCCACTCTGACTACGAGCTAAATCGTGGCTACGCACAGGCTAAGTATTGAACATGTCAAAGAAACCAAACACCTTGTAAACGCTGTTACTTTGCTTACATGATGGAACATCTCACAAGTTATTTTGCCAAAAAAAAAACGACATTTCAAGGTTATTTGGGCTAGAAGTGGGTTACATATACCTACTATATTTGGGTCTATACTTAACCGAGACGTTGGAGTGACGGCTATTGTTTGCTGGGTAATGTTAATTCATTTGTTGCATTACTGCTGTTGATGAAAATGATGTTGATGTAGCTAATGTTGGCCCAAAGAGTAGCGTAACTGATTTAGTTTCTAATGTTAATACTGATGAAGAAGTAGCCAGTACTAGTGGTACTAAACAGTTGGAAAGTGCAAATGATGGAAATGAAGAAAAATCGTATTTAGGCGTCTTGAATAATGAGGATATGGAGGAGGAGCAATCTGATGATACTGAGTCACAAGTTTCTATGTGTGAAAATTATGGTAGTTTACAGGGACTTGCATTTAATGCATCTCAGGCAGTTTTTTCACGAGGTTTCAATAAAGATTCCTTGTATAGTCTGGAACAAATCAAATTTTCTGGATGAAACATATGGTAAACAAATTGACAAATGACTTCTCTGATGTAGACAAATTTGTTGAATCTGTTATGTTTTATCAGAGGACTGTTGGAGTTGAGGAACTTAGTGAGACGAAGCGTTTTCTGCTGAAAAAGCATCTTACCACTATAAGAAAAGGTAAAGCAATGAATAGGAGAAAGAGCAAATAAAAAAATCTAAAATAAATCATGTATTACACGGTGTCTTTTCTTCGCTTTCCTGTAATGCTTTACTCATTATTTCCAATCTTAATTTTGTGTATGGAGGTTTTGAGGATTGGCTCTTTAAATATTAATAGTGGGAGGGATAGTGTAAAGCATGCTATAGTCTTTGAAACAACTGAACAAAAAAAGGTTGATATTGTCTTTCTCCAAGAAATTCATAGTGATTTAATGAATGAAGTTGAGTGGAATTTGTGGTGGAAAGGAAATAAAATACTTAGTCATGGTGCAAATTTAAGTAGAGGGTTGGGAATATTTTTCTCTTCAACCGTAAGGGTGGATAATATAAGTACAGAGGAACCAGTGAAGGGCCGTTTGTTGGTAGTTAAAGTTCAAATTCAAGGAATGCTTGTTTTGTTTTTGGTAAATATTTATGCCCCAACAGTGGGACAGGAACGCCTAAATGTTTAAAATATACTTAATGAGAGTCTTAAAAAGTGTTCCAGTGAAGGATGTGTTGTCATTGGTTGAGACTGGAACGGCACTATAAGTAATATAACTATATACCCAAAGGTGAATAACTAGGAAGGGAACAACTCAATCTGGTCAGGAGAAAATAAAGGCGCGGAGTCAAAACAATTGGGGACGGCGTTGGTAGAAAATCAAAAAAGGGGAGCGTGCATAGGAAAGCGCAGGGAAAAAAAGTTGCAACAGGTCGTAACAATAGATATGGAGACTAGAAAAAGGCTAAATGCTTGCATGACAGACACACTAATGATAGAACAGTAAATATCCATCTAGGTCCGGTAAGCGACGCAACTTTAATAATAGAGTTAGTGCTGCCCGACTAGATACATTTTATGTGTCTAAATATTTTAATAGTAGAGTAATTGAATGTTGCCTTTTACTCTGACTCTAAAACTGTCTTGGATGCTAGTATAACATTTAAGGAAATTACTGCTGCTGTGAGACAACATAGTTCAGGACGATCCCCTGGAATAGATGGACTGCCAGCAGACTTTTATAAAAGGTTTTGGAGCTGCATTGGACACGATTATTTAGATGTTTTATGTGAGACTATAAGAGACGGTGTTTTACCTACTACCTGTCAATATGCTGTTTTATCATTATTGCCAAAAAGGGGGATTTAGCCTTTTTAAAGAACTGGCGTCCTGTTGCCCTTCTCACAACAGAATATAATTATTATTTTTTTAATTACTTGGGTTTGGTTGTACATAAGGATCAATCGTATTGCATTCCAAAGAGGTCTATTATGGATAATTTGTTCTTAGTGCGAGACATTGTAGATATTTGTAATGGTTTCGGTGTGGATGTTGGATTAATTGCCCTGGATCGAGAGAAGGCATTTGCTCGTGTTGATCACAATGATCTTTTTAATGTATTGAAGGTGTTTGATTTTGGTGAAACTTTTTTAAAATTTGATACAGTTATTATATAATGGTGCATCATATATGGTTAAGGTAGGGGGCACTTTGAATCGGCAAATTCCTATTATAAGGGGTATTAGGCAAGGCTGTCCATTGTCTGGTCAGCTATATAGTTTAGCAATTGAGCCGCTGCTTTTGAAACTTCGAGAAAGATTTTAAAGTGCCTGGTGTTTTTTTTTTTACTCAAATTTTTCGCTCTGCTTATGCTGATGATATCAAAGTTTTTGTAAATCACACTCAAAATATTAAAGGGGTCATAGGATGCCCATTTTCCACAAGTTTACAAAACATTATACTCACTTCTTCTGTAGATGAGGCTGGAACATGAATGATTTGCGCGAACATAGACGCATTTATGTAGATCGGGGGCGCATTCCCTTCAGAAACAAATGTAATCCACTGCAAGTCCAGCGGCTCAGATGTCAGGAGTAAATGACGACTGCTGTTCATTATTACATTCAACAACAGAACACCTCAATCGCTTAGGAGTCATTCTTGTCTACATCTGCTCCAGCTGGGAAACAATGGCGGACTGATGACAGCTCACTCAGGTGGGTCTAAGGTAAGACACCAGTACAGTCTGTGCTGAAACGCTACTGTCAATCAAACTATCGTGGGAGGGGCCTGTCTGTGTGACGTCACACAGACAGGCATCTGAGATAAGCTCGATTTTAGAAAGGGGAAAACATTTAACCAGATAAAAAAAAACACTGGGTGGATTTTTTATAATTATAGGGTGGTTGTGTACACACACTGCCAACACACATTTCAGTTCAAACAACATGTAAAAGTGCATGTAGCATCCTATGACCCCTTTAAGTGTTTATCTATGGAATAGAATCACATTCAAAAATAATCGTATGTAATTAAAAGCATTTGTGTGTAATTTTAATTTACTCGTGCGTAATCTAAAAGTATTGTACGTAATTTAGTTTTTTGTCAGAGTTGGATTCCAAAATCTACTGCCACGACAATTTACAGATACGAGATTTTGTGTGTTTGTTACGAGTACAACTCCAAAATGTACGACTACGACAGTTTACAGACACAACGCTTGTTTTCACAACAACTCTGTTACACGCATGACATGCGAATTGTGACCACGAAGTGCGGTGTGCGAAATGACTGTCAAAAATACATCATCATGGTCACAGGCATTACTATCCGAGGGAAGATTAATCGATTCCACGAAGTGCGCATGTGCCCCTCCACCATTTTAAACCACTGGCGCCAAAATGGCGGATCAGCAGTCAAGCGCTCACTCATCGTCTCAGGTAAGTTTCTTTTTCAAATTTTGACATGTTTAACCCTTTCGCACGAGAGTTTAAAATATTCTAGCTGAGCCCCGAGCGTGAGTTTTTTTTTTTAGGCGACTGTTATTTTAGAATGTATCGCCTTATTGCTTCCATGGCGGTGCGTCATGCTTGTCATGTGACACAATGCAGCCACAATAGATCTGTGTGACACATGCATCGCTTTTATTTCGTTTTTTTCCTTTTTTATTCAAAATATTCACTAATGTGTTCACTATATTATGAAATATCTGATATTACGATTCTGAAATATGTGCAATTAAATTTGTTTGGTAGTTTAAACACTTTTATATTGACCATGTTAGTTTATCTATACCTGATGGGCCCCGCCATTTTAGTTCTCGGCTGAATCCCAGCTGTGGGATTTACAACACACAAATTCACCCTCTCCTCCCGAAACACGTTAAAGTAAGTCTCCAGTGAACTGGGAGAAGAATAGAGTAAACTTTATAGTTACCTACACAATCTATATCTGATATCAATAAAAACATGTCATCAGATTATATTTGTAAGGATCATTATTGCCGTTTCCATAGACATTAGTGTGTATTTTACAAACTGTAAATGTATGGTTTTGCTAGTAGTTTTGTGTATTTAAATGTCTGAAACCTAAGATAAGCATTATATGTTTGAAAACACTGAATATTTGTGATAATATGACAAGCGCTTAGTGCATCCGATCTGGCTCTGCGCCAGCCAAAGCACGAAACTGGATTTAAATTCAGCGGTTGATGACGCACTGAAAGTTCTAATCACAAACCCACAATACACCGGTGTGAAGCGGACGCTTCATGGACCAGCCAAGACTGATCACACCGGTGTGATTGTACGCGTCAAAGGGTTAAGGGTTAGTTATAACAGAGAGGATTTTGTCTAAGTAATATTAATGTCAGAGTAATTTGACTTACAGGGACCGTGATGATGCACTTATAGGTGCATCTCAATAAATTAGAATGTCCTGGAAAAGTTCATTTATTTCAGTAATTTGTGAAACTCGTGTATTAAATAAATTCAGTGCACACAGACTGAAGTAGTTTAAGTCTTTGTTTATTTTAATTGTGATGATTTTGGCTGACATTTATCAAAAACCCACCAATTCAATATCTCAAAAAATTAGAATATGGTTACATGCCAATCAGCTAATCAACTCAAAACACCTGCAAAGGTGTTCCTGAGCCTTCAAAATGGTCTCTCCGTTTGGTCCACTAGGCTACACAATCATGGGCAAGACTGCTGATCTGACAGTCGTCCAGAAGACAATCAATTACACACTTCACAAGGAGGGTAAGCCACAAACAATCATTGCCAAAGAAGCTGGCTGTTCACAGATTGCTGTATCCAAGCATGTTAACAGAAAGTTGAGTTGAAGGATAAAGTGTGGAAGAAAAAGATGCACAACATACCGAGAGAACCGCAGCCTTATGAGGCTAAATCGATTCAAGAATTTGAGTGAGCTTCACAAGGACTGGACTGAGGCTGGGGTCAAGGCATCAAGATCCACCACACACAGACGTGTCAAGGAATTTGGCTACAGTTGTCGTATTCCTCTTGTTAAGCCACTCCTGAACCACAGACAACGTCAGAGGCGTCTAAAGGATAATAAGACAGTTGCCCAGTGGTCAAAAGTCCTCTTTTCAGATTAGAGCAAGTTTTGTGTTTCATTTGGAAACCAAGGTCCTAGAGTCTGGAGGAAGGCTGGAGAAGCTTATAGCCCAAGTTGCTTGAAGCCCAGTGTTAAGTTTCCACAGTCTGTGATGATTTGAAGTGAAGTGAAGTGAAGTGAAGTGAAATGACATGTGGCCAAGTATGGTTACCCAAACTAGGAATTAGTGCTCTGCATTTAACCATCCAAAGTGCACACACACACAGCAGTGCACACACACACACCGTGCACACACACCCGGAGCAGTGGGCAGACATTTTTTGCTGCGGCGCCCGGGGGGCAGTTGGGGGGTCGGTGCCTTGCTCCAGGGCACCTCAGTCGTGGTATTGAAGGTGGAGAGAGCACTGGTTATTCACTCCCCCCACCTATAATCCCTGTCGGTACGAGACTCGAACCCACAACCTTTGGGTTATGAGTCCGACTCTCTAACCATTAGGCCACAACTTCCCCAAGTTGGGGTGCAATGTCATCTGCTGGTGTTGGTCCATTGTGTTTTTTGAAAACCAAAGTCACTGCACCGTTTACCAAGAAATTTTGGGAGCACTTCATGCTTTCCTTCTGCTGACCAGCTTTTGAAGATGCTGATTTCATTTTCCAGCAGAATTTGGCACCTGCCCACACTGCCAAAGCACCAAAAGCTGGTTCAATAACCATGGTGTTGCTGTGCTTGACTGGCCAGCAAACTCACCAGACCTGAACCACATAGAGAATATATGGGGTATTGTCAAGAGGAAAATGAGAAACAAGAGACCAAAAAATGCAGATGAGCTGAAGGCCACTGTCAAAGAAACCTGGGCTTCCATACCACCTCAGCAGTGCCACAAACTGATCACCTCCATGCCACGCCGAATTGAGGCAGTAATTAAAGCAAAAAGAGCCCCTACCAAGTATTGAGTACATGTACAGTAAATGAAGATACTTTCCAGAAGGCCAAAAATTCACTAAAAATTATTTTTTTTATTGGTCTTATAAAGTATTCTAATTTGTTGACATAGTGAATTGGTGGGTTTTTGTTAAATGTGAGCCAAAATCATCACAATTAAAAGAACCAAAGACAAACTACTTCAGTCTGTGTGCATTGAATTTATTTAATACACGAGTTTCACAATTTGAGTTGAATTACTGAAATAAATGAACTTTTCCACGACATTCTAATTTATTGAGATGCACCTGTACTAGAATGTCTCAGGTCACGAATAAGTGCAGTTTTAGATGGCCATCAGCTGGACTTGGACTATTTTCAGTATGTTATCAATCAAGAAGTGTTTATTTTGTCATCAGCCTCCACTATCTTTGATGTGCCAAATTATATTTTGGAGACCCTCATGAATCTACAACAAAAAATTCATGCAACTCTTTCCCAAGAGGTGGCCCTAGTTCTTACGAGGGAATGTGGGGATGGACGAGGTCGACGTAAGTTTATTGTTTCCAAGGAAATGCTGTCCCAGCTCATTGAGATGTCTTTACCAGTTTCTTGTATTGAAAACATTTTAGGAGTAAGCCAGTCAACAATCTTCTAACGAATGCATGACTTGGGTTTATCTTTAAAAACTACGTATAGCACCATATCTGACAATTAATTGGATAATGTCATTTTGGCCATCAAAAAAAGACTACCAAATGCTGGATATAGGATGATAAAAGACTGCCTGCAAGCAGACGGACATAGAGTTCAACGGAACCGCATAAAAGAAAATCTGGTTGAATGTATTGAATAATTTAATGGAGTGGTTCTCAAACCTCTCCATGAAGTACCCCCAGCACTGCACATTTTGTATGTCTGCCTAATCAGACACACCCAATTTAGTTCTTGCAGTCTTTACTAACGAGCTGATGAGTGGAATCAGGTGTGTTAGATAATAGGGCTGGGTAAAAAATATTGATATCTCGATATTAATCGATTCTCATTTTTACGGAACGATATCCTTATTCTTAAATCCCAAGAATCAATTAGTCTAGCCTGTTTTCAGTTAATGGATGGAACATTGAAGGGCACTTCCCATCCAATATATCACAATAAGCATTGAGCTTTGGTACATTTAATATGAAACAAAGTCTCAGATTTCAAATTCTGTCCATTGTATAGCAGTATTCAATAGGTCTGGGTAAAAAATATCGATATCTCGATATTAATCGATTCTCATTTTTACGATATCGATTCTTAAATCCCAAGAATCGATTAGTCTAGCATGTTTTCAGTTAATGGAATCGGTGCATCCCTACTTCATATGTAATAAATATCTTTCATGTGGGCAAGCTTTGCTCTTAACATTGCATAGACCAACTTTCTCTCACTGAGAAAGGAGCTTTGAAGCATGTGTGGGCATGCTTTCTCTCCATTTGCTCAGAAGCACTAACACAGCATTAGTGCTCATAGAATCAGCACAAGTTGTAAAAAAAAAAATAAAAAAAAAAAAATTTATTTTTTTTTTAAAAAAAAAAAAATTTAAAAAAAAAAAAAAAAAAAAAAAAAAAAAAAACAGGCTGTGTATTGAAGCTCTAGCATGTCTTGCTGTGCATTGAACTTGTAACACACTGAAAATTCTCTTTCTGCATTGCAAATAAGATTTCACTTAATAAGAAATAAACATCTTTCATGTGGGCAAGCTTTGCTCTTAACATTGCATAGCATTTGCACTGAGAAAAGAGCTTTGCAGCATATGTGGGCATGCTTTCTCTTCATTTGCTCAGAAGCACTAACACCTTCCTAGCATCAGTACTCCACAACCCTACCTAGTCTGTTTTCTGCAGCGTTTGGAATGTCAGTAGACATCGATCAGCTGCTCAGAGAATGTTATGTTTCTGTGATGTACACTTTTTCCTGAAGAAACTCATTGCCAGCAGTAACCGGGTGCAATTCCATCAATGATGTCTGGCTTCTAAAAAGGCTCTTCCCACTGTTATGTTTCTGTGATGTCACTTTTTCCTGAAGAAACTAATTGTCAGCAGTGTAACTACATGCAATCCTAACGATGATGTCTGGCTTTCAAAAAGTCAGTCGCAACAGTTAAATGTGTCTGTGATGAACATTTTTTTCCTGAAGGAACTCATTGCCAGCAGTAACCAATTGTAATTCCGTCAATGATGTCTGGCTTCCAAAAAGGCTGTTCCCACTGTTATGTTTTTGTGATGTACACTTTTTCTTGAAAAAACTCATTGCCAGCAGTAACCACCCAGCTAACAGGGAACATTCTCGTAACTTTGGCTAACGTTCTCTAAAGGTTCTCTCAAAGTTATAAAAAAACGTTCTTGCAGTAACGTTAGTAGAACATTTCCTTATCGGTATCTGCATTTGATAAACGTTCTAGACACGTTAGCATAAAAACGTTATAATTGCATTGTTAGTGGAACGTCCTAAAAACCTTAGCATTAAAAACTTTATCATTGCGTTGTTAATGGAACATTCTAAAAACGTTAGCATAAAAACGTTATCATTGCATTGTTAGTGGAACATTCTAAAAATGTTAGCATAAAAAACGTTATCATTGCATTGTTAGCAGAATGTTTTAAAAACGTTAGCATTAAAAACGTTATCAATGCATTGTTAATGGAACGTTCTAAAAACGTTACCATAAAAAAAACGTTATCATTGCCTTGTTAGTGGAATGTTTTAAAAACGTTATTAAAAATGTCTTCACAAAATGATTCATAATTTGCATAGCAACATAATTTGTGTATATAAAAATAAAAAGAATGACACATTCCAGTGGCCTTTTTCCCCTTGCCTGAGAGAGAAAAAAACTTTTTGTTTAAAATTAAAATTTTACAATGTGCTTAAGTCAGAAGACACTTTATTTATTCTCAAACTGTTTTTCTGACATTTGCAATAACAGTGAAGGAGAAAATGCACTTGCAAAGTGTATACATTATATGATCTTAATTCCCCACGAAATCATCTCTACGTGTAGCGTGAAAAGGTGGGCGTGGCTTTGGAACATATGTGCGCATCAATTAACCACAGCGGGAAGGACACAGCTGTCAAACATTTACAGTGAGACGGCACCTGTCAGGTAAGTTCTGTGAATTGCAGCATGAGCTGCTATTTTGATAAAATTATAGGTAGATTTGCACGAACAAGCAAAACTGCTGCTGTGGTAGAGCGGTTACAACAGTGCACAAATGTGTAAAACAGAGGAATAAAGGCAAAAATACATTTGTAGAAGTCTTTAGACTTGCTGTTTCTCAGTGTCCTCTAGTTCGCTCTTTCAATATAGCAAAACGTACTCAGTTACTAATGTAACCTCGATTCCATGAGATACGGGAACGAGTACTGCGCTTTGCTAAAGACGTTATGGTGAAAAGCCTTTTTTTCTCCTGAACTTAAGCCTTTTTACAATCACGCAGTGAAACTGCATGGCCATTGCAGAGCAGTGCATTAAAAAACGAACCAATGGGTCGGCAGCGGTGCTGCACAAGCCTATGGTGACAAAGCCCGCCAGAGCCCACCAGAAGGGCGTGAGCCTTGCGTGGGCTAAATACGCTTTTTCGCCACAGGATTCTCAGGTTACTTCGACTAAACCAACGACTGAGTCGTGCAGCTACATAGCACCACAATGAACTCCAAGGCTAAAACGGGCTGAACTCGCCGAGGTCACACCTTGGTAATCGTTCCAGAGTACTCATACAACTTCGGCACCCCAGGGGCCGAGAGCCGACAAGTAAACTAACCCAAGAGCTTGAGCGTTTTATGGTTACAGTTCTCTGTTAGAACTGATTGCATAACGCAGCGAGTGTCTCCTTAAGAAGAAAGGACCCTGGCTTGCAAGGCTGGGACTCCTAGGTTATAAAACCTAGCAAATGTGGACAGCGAGCCCACCTGCTGCCTCACATTTCCTATGGGTCACAGGACGCGCGGCAATAAAAACCGACGCCCAAGCAGGATGCGATGCTCAGTCGAATGGGCCCCGTACCCAAGTGGGGCGACTTTAGGCCCAAGGTAAGGTACGCTACTTGATATTATCTCTATCCCCTAGAAAGTCTTGCTTCGTTACCGGGATGGCGCCCTTTGGTGGCGTTTATCGAAGCTACACAGAGGTTTCCGGACTTGTCTGAAGGGGCGTCAGTAGAGTGCTCGAGGCGTAACTCGCTAAGCTCTGACGGGCAGAGTAAGTGATAACCTCAATGCCTTTTCGGAGGAAGACGCAGATGGTAATGACACTGTGCTCTGAAAGGAATGGGATCTGGGGGGCCCTAATTCCATGCAGGGCATGGCATCCCTCTCACAGCGCCCCCCTTCCGCTCTGTTGTAGCTCCCGTTCATGACAAATTTCGCTCCTGTAAGCCACGTCCCCATTCGCACTTGAAAAAAACCCTGTTCCAATCAGCGCATGTCTTTCCAAGGGCCAGTCTGTTACACATTCCTGGCTCCCCTGAATTTAGGAGTCCGCGTGACCGCCACGCATGTTATGAGACCCACTGATTTTCAGCCAGCGCTGACAGGGGGTCGCCTTACGAAGAAGCCCAGCTGTAGTGCTGATGACGCGCTGGGCGGCCGATGATCCCAGCCATCCCTCTGAACCTCTTGAGATGGCGAGGCGGCACTGGCTGTTGAAGGGAGACGTGAGTTCTTCTGCATGGCCAGTAGCACGTTCCGGCCTGCCTACAATCTCTCATTTGAGCTTAGTCGAAAACTCTCCCCCAGGAACGTATTCGTTGGCCTGGGAGCAACATGATCTTGCAAGTTTGTCCCAGGAGTCCTCATGTGCTCTAGTGCTGGGGAGAATTACCTGTTCTATCGATATATAATAAGATATCCAAGGTTGCATTTAGTTTGAAATTTAGATTATTTTATAAATGAAGTGAGCCCCGATAAATGCAATTTCTAAAATTTCTAAAGTGCTTCTTTATAATGAACATCACCTTCTCAGCACTTTACCCGCTCTATAACACAGTGAAAGAGCTCTTGTATATAGTGAAAAAATCGATTCTTGAGCCATCGATATCAACCTATTCAGCACCACCGCCATGGACAGCACCTGCTAACATCGCACGTAAGAAGGTTTACCTTAAGCAACATCCTAAAGTATAGTTCGGGGAACACACCTAGGAAAGATATACTCCTAGTTAAGGTGTACCTTTAGAGTCTTCGTAGCGCGCTATAGAGACCCGTATCTGAAACCGAGCCGCGGACTTTTCAATCCTTTTCTTTCCCCCCCCAAAACAGCTTATGGCCGTCCTACGTAAATTAGGTTCAGTTGTATGTAATGGAAAAGTGATTATGTTTCGTTTCGTTTTTTTTTTTATAAAGTTAATTTAGAAAATGTTTTTGTTTCCTTAAATTTAAGTTTTCTTCTTTTCTTCTCAGACAGTGAGTTGATCATAGCCTATATTTGATCAATTTAGTAGGTGTTAACGTTCACTGTTTTAAAATCGATGCACGATTACAAACCCTGCACGATGCATATGCTCTTGAAACTGATTTTCATGAATGAATAAAAAGGCAGAATGACTAATGAAAACAGTAAACACAATAATAATACAATTTATGAATGATCAGTGCTAATTGACATATCATTTATATACGTACAGAAACATAAGTATCTTTTCTCTTTTCTTCCCGTATTCTGTGTAAGAAAATTTTAATAATTTTGTAGCATAATAAAACAATTCTACATTTTATTAGGAAATATTATTGTTTATTGTCCATCAGTGCATTTGATTTCTTATGATAAAATTAAAGTAATAGATAAAGCAATGCATTCCTTGTATAAAAAAAAATAATACTTAATAATTATTATATTACAATACGATACGTACATCATACCAAAATTTTGTTTGACATTTCTGTAATTCTGAATTATGGCTACGCCCGTGGTGGTGACTAAATGTTTACAATACTTTTTAAAGCTCTTTTGTTTAATCTTTGGTTACTACATTTCTACATATGGCTAAGGTCATGCCATAGCATCAGTAAACTATCATCTAACAAGGCCAAAAGTGTTTTTTTTCGCCCTCTCTAACCTAGGGTTCTGTACATAAAGGCTGCTGTGTCCTTTGGTCCCCCTGATTAACATTTAAAGACTTTAAGGGAGCTTTAATATAATCCTGTGAATTATTTAAGAATGCAGAATCGAATCGTTATAATCGAATCGAATCGAATTTAATTGTGAATCGAATTGAATATAATCTTTCTAAATGTGCAAAAAAATCTTACTTGAATCGAACTTAAAACCATGAATCGTGAATCGAATCGAAGTCTACCCAGATTCACAGCCCTAAAATTTAGCCTTCTCAAATCATCACGAAATAAAATCCATAGATATAAAACAGTTCAAGCATATAACAATGTTAATTTAAATGTTTAACCTAGATAAATGTACGCTGTTAGACGCATATCCGAGCGTTTTGTTTGTTCCCTGGTCATGAGTGGAAGCTGAAGCTCGCTCTGCAGGACATGGAGGCGCCAGCGCGGTCACTTGCATTTTTTTCTAACAGTGGATACAACTTAATACGCAGTCATTTTTGCTCATAAAAAGTAAGAGTAATATATCATTCTAAACTGTAAAGCGTCTACTTTTATTTGTGTATGCTCACAATATCAACAAAACATTGTGCTTTTTTAAAATAAAGAAAACAAGGCTTTCTCTGGCCATCGTCGTTTTAGCAGAGCGCTTCAACCATGATGAAAAAACCTAAACTCAGCGAATTGCCTCACAGACATGATACAAATATATAGAAATCTTTAAATTACTACTTTAAAACGAATACTTCACATCGAAAATAGAAACGATTTCTTATGTTACTCCCGGGTGCCTTCCTTTCTAGGTAGTCCAAGAAGGGAGGTCATTTTTTCCACCATAATTGATGGTTGTCCTAAAATAAAAATTAATAAAAGCCTAAAAAAGGCCCGATTTAAGTTGCGGTGTGTTTTTTTATATTCTGGTACATTAAACAAATAAACACACTTATAATGCATATGTAAACTTTGTTCCGAGAATTGGGTAGCTGCTTATATTTTCAGATTTTTATATTGCTCTGTTCTGATTCTGAATACCTTAAAATGTAAAGAATTTGCTGCAACGCAATTTTGTCTATGTGAATTATTCATTAGCCTATTTTTTTAATCTATGCAGCAAATGCTTTGTAGGAAAATGCATCGGGTTGGGGGTTAGAGTCAATTTACTTTATTGCATGCGAACCGGGGGGGGGGGGCGGTTTAAAGTAGGCGGGTACTTTGGGTGCACGGCTAATTTTACGGGTAGCTTGAATGTAAAACATTGTCATGAATTCGTTGTATTCCCATTTGTAAAATGGCCTACAAATTAATTGTTGTAGTCTAACCCGATCTCATGAAAGTACGTACAGCACAATTTTCTGCTTCTAATTTGCGTAATATTTATATGCAGAAATTGACTTTGGCATGCAAATGACTGATAAATTCATAATTAATGGCATGGCTGGTTCAGTCGACAGAAATAGGCCTATAATAACTGCTGAAATGTTTGCGGGGGAAATCTCATGTCAGTCTGAGTGCTCATGGTACACTCAGTGCGTACAGCCGTACACCTGCAGGCGCCATGGGGACGTCCCTTATAAAAAAACTGACCATTGCGTTTTATACTTACTAGAAATTAGTTCTTTATAGGCCTCTGGAGTGAAATAAAGGCATATTATTTAAAAATAAGTAATTTATTTTCATTGTGAACTTATTTTGTTATTGGAGTTTACTTTCAGCGCAGATGTTAAACCTCACTATATAAAAATGCTGTCACTCTTGTACAGTAAAACAAATGAAAAGCAATTCATGTATGTAGGACGAAATACGTTATTTTGTCTGTTTTCTATGAATCCTACTGTAACTCATCGACATAAAACATTGATTTGAAAGGTGATCTTTAAAGAAAATTATAGTAACACAAAAACCGTCACACACCATTAAATAACAGGGATGTTAACGCAGAAGTACATACTGGTTTGACCGTGTTCTTCTTAACCGCAGCTGGCTTGACCGCATTTGGCAACTGGAGATGCCACCGGAAGTGGCGCTGCGACCTGACGTGATTAGGCCATGTATTAGAAAAGTTTGAATTAGTAGAATATCCACTGTCATGAAAACTACTTAGAATAAACGCCTAGGCTACAGTGTATTTATGACAACCGTAATATGTTGCATTTACAGGCTACATAAATTTCACCTCAATAAATGTTAGCCTGGAATGAATGCAAGTTCCCATGATAAACTTCTGGGATTTTGGAGCACCAACTTGTAAAAGTGCTTACCATTAGGTCAACATAACTACAATGCGTTCTTTCGTCTTATTCTGCCCTCTAGTGGCTTACATTGAAATTAATACAAACCTTAACATAATGAGACTTATGTCGAAATAACGACTTAATATTAATTTAACATTTAAACTAACATTGTGATATGCTTGAACTGTTTTATATCTATAGATTTTATTTTAGGCAAGTCGTGATGATTTGAGAAGGCTAAATTTATCAAACTTATGATCAACTCACTGCTGCCGCTGGCCACTTGGTCGTTACTTAAAAAAAAAAAACTCTGTGCGTACCCTTGGATGAAATCCTGAAGGCGCCCCTGCCTAAATGTTAATATAATAATACTACTATAATGATAATCATAATATTTATTATATTATTAGTATTACTACTATTAGCATTATTTTAAGTTTGTATGCTAAATAAATAAATGAGTGCATTTGTCATAAAATAATTCATGAATCTTTTAAAAATTATTTTTATTTACTTTATTTTTAAATAACCTTTTACAGTTTTGGAAATGTATTTGTGTACTATTCATTCTGAACATGAACTTATTTTGGTGATTTTATTTTACTAAGCTTT
>JADLZN010001462.1:0-40284 GCA_018155175.1 Sinocyclocheilus anophthalmus
TTGTGATTTCCTGTGGCATTCAGCTGCTAATATTCAGTACTAAATGTGATTTTGTGAGAGTTACTTGTTCTTCTTTAGTGTAGAGTTCACAGCACTCATCCAGGGTGCAGCTGTGCTGTTGAACGTGGTGTTGTTGTTGAGCACGAACACTTTCCGAGTCCTTCACCACCTCCTCTTGGATGTTACCAAACAGGCTGCACACAGACACACAGTAACACCAGGTCATTGGACCGTCACGCTTGTATTGCTGTCTCGATGTGCTTTAAAACGAAGTGTGGATGGAATGTTCTGTATTTTCACACATACTCAAAAGGAAGTGAAAGATTGCATTACCAGTCTTTGATTCTGTGCTCCCACTCAACAATGAGCTTCACATGCGGCGGCCCACCTGAGCCGCACAGCTTTAGAGCTCTGAGGAGATAAAGACCAAGCCAAAGGGATTGTTAAAAGAGCTTCTCACGCATACACAAATATACATGCACAAATACACATTTAGAGGTTTCAAAAAATACTCAATACCCAGTACATTCTCAGGAAAAGTTAGAAAGCCACTGCATGACCATGACCACGAATGAATAACATTTGAGTTAAACAGTTCCTTGCAAACGGCTTTGCATAGATGAAGTACAGAGAAGATGGACGTTTAAGGCATAATATACAGTCGTATTACTAATTACACAGCTTTTAACCACATAAATAATGACGAGGACATGAAATGTTATTTGAGAAGAAACTTCTTTTACCTTTACAATTTTACCTGTTTATTATCTTAAATCCATTACAGTGTTCTGACAACAAGACTGTTAATACTGAAGTCCCCAGTTTCATTTTACAGTAAATACAGTAGATAACTGAGGCACAAAATGTATTTGAATGAAAGTTCCGGTCCCAAATACCTGGATAAACGGTATGTTAATGACAATGTTGCTAATGCAGTGGTTGTTATTGGGGAATAACGGAATCACGGAATGTTGATTCCAATCCGAATCGAGTATTCCAGAGTGCCGTGTAATAAGCTACCTTATCAAACACCACTGTTGTGAAATTATTAAGAACAAACCCACCACAGTTATTACAAAATGGTCAAATATGACATATTACAAAACGTAAGGATAATACTCTCCAATCCTGATCAACCTGTAACTGCAGCACATCTAGAATATGAACAAGAGAATCATGAAGAGAATGTCAGCAGGAAGACGTTAAGATGATTATGAGATTAGTGTCAATATTTGAAGGTTTCGAGGGTTGAGGACATCATTTAACCCTGTGTGCTTTGAAAGGCTCCTCAAGGGCTGTAGAAATTTTATGAGGGTGATAAATGTTGGCGGCCACTCAGAGGTTTCTTTTGATGCTTAGGATAAAAACATTTATCATAAATTCAGTAGCTTCTCTGATGCATCTACCTGTAAATACAGTATGAATTATTAAGCGTTGCTAACTATGAATAATGAATAAAGTTATATTGAATGTTTGTTTAATTCATAAAAAAGTTTAATAAAAATTGTACTGTTTTTTTAGAGTCTGTTTTGTTAGAAAACATCCTCTGAACTGGATTACTGTTACTGGCACCTCTGAGAAAGATTTATATATAAAATGTATATTCTGTTCTGATCCATGTCTGTATGAACACACACACAGGTTTGTTTTTGTGAAAAGTGGGGATATCCCATAGGCGTAAAGGTTTTTATACTGTACAGACCGTATATTCCATTGCCCTACACCAACCCTACCCCTAAATTGCTTTGGGTTAATTGGTATTTTTACTGCAATTACAGGGAGAGAGACACTGTGCTTAAACATTAAACACACACACATTTTACCAATCCTTTCTAAAACAACCAAAGGTCATTAAAGTTGACCTTTTAGATCTATTGATTCGAAAAGAAAATCACTGCTATTTTAACGAACAGTCTATATATGATGCTATATATATATATATATATATATTGTTGTTTTTTTATACTTTTTGATGTATTTTGCGTATATATACATACTAAATATTCTTCTTATTATTTTTCTTCTTAGTATGATTATTAATAAATATAAATATAAATTATAAAAGTGGAATGGACAGGAATAGGAAAGAATCAGGGGAAAAAATTATAACACAAAGGCATAGAACAGATATCCCGCTCAGATTTGGCTTTCATAGCTAACTCATCTGACCGGAGTCATCCTCATATTCATCCTAGTAAATCTCTTCAGTCAGTTTTCCAAGAAAAGCACAGCTCTCCATTCTAAAAATACAACACAGGGCACGTGGAGCGTTAGCAGCATCTCTGTGATGTTAAGAAATGTTAAGTTGAGTTTCAACACTGTGGGACACAGTGGAAGTGCCACCTGTTCTCCAGATATGACGGATTTGTTGACTGTTTAAAAAAAAGGGTGTGGAAAGAATGAAAGGGTTTATTGTCTTCCTATGGCACAGCTTCAGAAGACCGGGTATATTTTTAGCTTCTAATATAGAGCAGCCCGGACTCATCTAAAAATCCCCACCACTGAGTTACCAGATGTCTCCTAGCAGATAAAGGAGGGGTCCGGCATGATGTCGTCCAATCAGGTATCAACAGGTGATTGGTGACTAAATCAACTTGCTCAGGGGTTAAACGAGGGGAACACAGTTAATTAGACACATACAAATAAAAACTGAACTGTAAATAGAGATATGAGGAAAATGTACATCTACAGTGAAAGACTTACAATAAAGTGCACAAATCAGCTATTCTTTTTGTGCTTATCGCTCTTCAGTGTGGGTCCAAACTTACCCCAGTTCGAGCCAAAGCACATTTTAAGTCATTAATAATTGATAGGGGCTTGTAATTCAGATGTGTAAAAAAAAAAAAAAAAAAAAATCCCCCCCCCCCCCCCCCCCCCCCCGCCATCATTGTAAACTGGTCCGCTCTCAGTGTCCCGTTGAGACCGCTCAGCTTGTGTATGTGTTTGTGCATGCGAGTGTTTTGATGTGTAGGTCATTACGCTTTCACTAGCCCTTTATTTGGCTGTGTGAAAAATCGTTTAGAAAGGGCAGTCTGGATTGAGACGCCATGTTTATGTTGCAATCAGAGCAATGAGACACAGGAGGGAGGCTAGCTGTGTGTGCTATTTATTCACTGTTTCCCTCACTCTCTGTTCCCAAGAGCCCTCCACAAAACAGCACGCTCACAAGCGCACACACACACACTCACACACTTTGGTAGTCCGATACAAAACATCCCAATATAGATATGCCCATTAGTGGTCCATGTCTATGTGAGAATGGCTCTGAAACAGAAATAGAAAACATCATTACAGACTGCTGCAGGAATGCTGAAACACAAGAGTAACATGACAATCCCAATAAAAAAAGGAAAAAAAAGAATATGTCTGTTAAAGATGTACTAATATATATGTATATATACAGTGGTGTGAAAAATTGTTTGCCCCCTTCCTGATTTCTTATTTTTTTGCATGTTCCCACACTTAATGTTTTCAGATCATCAACTAATTTAATGTAGTACAATATAAACACAAGTTAACACAATATGCATTTTTAAAATGAATGTTTTTATTATTAAGGGAAAACTAAATCCAAAACTACATGGCCTTGTGTGAAAGTGTTTGCCCCCTAAACCTAATATCTGGTTGGGCCACCCTTAGCAGCAACCACTGCAATCAAGCGTTTGCGATAACTTACAATGAGTCAGTTACAGCGCTGTGGAGGAATTTTGGTCCCCTCATCCATGCAGAATTGTTGTAATTCAGCCACAATGGAAGGTTTTGCACATGGGGAAAAACCCCCCGCCCCCCCTTTTTTTAAGGTCGTGCCACATCATCTCAATAGGATTCGGTCGGATTTGACTAGCCACCTCCACGTCTTCAGTTTTGATTTTTCTTCCCTTCATAGGTTACTACTGGTTTGTTTTGGATCATGTCTTCTGCAGAACCCAATTCGCTTCACTTGAGGTCACAACAGATGCCGGACAGTCGCCTTCAGGATTTTGGTAACCGGCAGATTCATGTTCCGTTAGCACAGCAAGTCTTCAGGCCTGAAGCGGCAAAACAGGCCCAGGATCCATCACACTACCTGACCACCATATTTACTGTTGGTAGGATGTCTTTTCTGAAATGCGTTTTATTTTTAGCCGACTAAGGAGACAGGACACCTTCCGAAAGGGAAAAGGGTGTAAAGTTCAACTGTTGTCCTCATCAGTGCCACCGAGTATTTTTCGCAAAATCTTGGGAGTCATCAAGATGTTTTCTGGCAAATCTGAGACGAGCCTTTATGTTCTTTTTATTCAGCAGCGGTTTTCGTCTTGGAATTCTGCCATGCAGACCATTTTTGCCCAGGCTCTTTCTTATGGTGGAGTCATGAACACTGACCTTAACTGAGGCCAGTGAGGCCTGCAGTTCTTTGGATGTTGTTGTTGGGTCTTTTGTGACCTCTTGGATGAGTCTTCGCTGTGCTCTTGGGGTAATTTTGGACGGCCGGCCACTCATGGTAAGGTTCTCCACTGTTCCATGTTTTTTCCATTTGTGAATAATAGCTCTCACTGTAGTTCGCTGGAGTCCCAAAGCTTTAAAAATGACTTTATAACCTTTTCCAGACTGATAGATCTCAATTATCTGAGATCTCAGGTTGCCTGGCGGACATCTCGGCATGGATGAAAGAATATCACCTACAGCTCAACCTGGCAAAGACTGAGCTTCTTGTCTTCCCTGCCACTCCAATTCTTCAGCATGATTTCACCATACAGCTAGGTTCTTCTGCAATTACCCCATCAACTTCGGTCAGATATCTTGGTGTAACTTTTGATAACCAGTTGACCTTCAAAGAACACATTGCAAAGGCCGCTCGATCTTGCAGGTTTGCATTGCAAAACATCAGAAAAATCAGGCCCTTTCTAACAGAGCATGCAACACAACGTCTTGTCCAGGCCCTTGTCACTTCTAGGATGGACTATTTCAATGCTCTTCTGGCTGGACTTCCATAAAGCACAATCAAACCTCTACAAATGAATCAGAATGCAGCGGCATGACTGGTCTTCAACTAGCCCAAAAGAGCCCATGTTACACCTCTCTTTATCTCCTTCCGCTGGTACATTGCGTGCTCGAATCAAGTGGTGCAATACATGATGAGCTTTGCATTAAAGAACGCCACAGACTCACACCCACCGACGTCCACTGCACGGTACACATCTACATTCCCGTCCAAATCTGAGGGATCCCTCCGTGTGAGCGATGCCTCGTGGTACCATCATTGAGAGGCACAAAATCACTTTCCAGAACTTTTTTGTTCACCGTTCCTGGCTGGTGGAAGGATCTTCCCACCCCTTTCCGGAATGCTGAATCCCTGACAATTTAAGTGACAGCTGAAAACTCATCTCTTTCGGAGCTACTTGACTTCATCATCATCATCATAAAAAAAAATAATAATTTTTTATATACATATATATATAGCTATATGAATAATATATACTATTTCTCTCTCTTTATTATTCCTTCTCTTTCTAGCTTGTACTTATTTGAACAAAGTCCTGACACTTGGTATTACGAGCACTTCCTGTGTCTGTTGGCCTCTTTAAGAAGAATCGCATTATGTATCCCCCAATTTTAAGTCGCTTTGGATAAAAGCATCCGCTAAATTATTAAACGTAACTGTAAATTACTTTCTTCTTATTTGTTTTCGAATTTCTTTGGATCTCGGCAGATGTGTAGTCTTTTGAGGATCTTTGGCTACTCACTCGTCTTCTTAGCGTTTTTGGCGTTGGCAAACCACTATAGGTGTTTACCCCACCTGTCTGGCCTGAGATGTGGACCAGAAAGTCTGCTTAGAAATATACGGGATTTAATATTTTTATTTAAATTTTTTATTAAAAAAAACAAATTTTATTATTATTAAAGAATATCCACTAAAAAACCGGGTATTTATTTATTTTTGGTATTTTAATTGTTTTATATCCTGTTTATTTCTATAATATATGGCGGTTGCTCTACTATTTCTATGACTCTTCATTATTCAGTTCTGGAAACCTTTTCTTTCAGATATAATAGCTGTAGCATATGTTTTCCTGAGTGCTGGTTCCAAGTAATGTCCAAAGTGAATTTTTTAATTTTTCACAGACTTCTTTTAAAGTTCTCTTATTTTCTAGCATGACAGTCATTTATTATAGTTTTACGACTCAGGGTGGTTACAATGGTACATATCCCATTGGTATGTTTACCTATAAATACAGAGTCTTGATTGATCCCTGTATCCTTTCTGAGAGGCGAGTAATGACTGTTTCCTCCCCGACTCGTTTTACCCCATTTCGGCTTCCTACCACCAAACTTTGTCTGTTGAATATTATAAATTGTCTTCCTGTATCATGGGAATCCCAGATTCCTGCCAGAATGTGTTGTACCTTTATTAGGCTTGCTTCAGATTACTTATTTAACCTTAGACATGTTTGGGATTTGATACTGTGTTTTGCTAAAAGATTACCGCCATTTCCTTGCCACCCTCCATGCGCAGCACCCAGAGATGATGAAATTCGACCAGTATTGTATCTAAGTATTATATGATATATGTCATTTAAAAATGTCAAGTCTACAGGTTTCCCGGATCCATACTTAAGAGGAGCAATAAAACTATCAGAGCGCCTACAGCATGTTGTCTAATTCCCTTTGTCAGTCGGTCGTATTTAAGAAAATGTCTGATTGCGAACAGGGTGCAGTATCAGTCCAATGGTTGTGGCTAGAGAAATTGAACCAGGTGTGATAACCATAGTTTGAACAGGGGGCAACACTTCTTCACACAGGCCATTCGTTTTGGTTTTTTTTCCCGTAATAATAAAACTCACCATTTAACTTTGTTAGCTTTTGACTAATTTTAAATTGTTTGATGATCTGAAACATTAAAGTGTAACAAACATGCAAAAAAAAAAAGAAATAAGGAAGGGGGCCAACACATTGTTTTCCACACACTGTAATATATATATATATATATATATATATATATATATATATATAGTATAATTATTATATCTACAGATATATATATATATACACACACACTACCGCTCAAAAGTTTGGGATCAGTACGACTTGTAATGTTTTTTAAAGAAGTCACTTATGCTCATCAAGGATGCATTTTTTTGATACAAAATAAAAAATAAACAGTAATCTTGCAAAATTGTATTACAATCTAGAAAAATATGTTTTCTATTTTAAGTATACTTTCTGTGATGCCACCGCTAATTTCCTCATGAGCCATTACTCCTCTTCAGTGTCACATGATTCCTTCAGAAATCATTCTAATATGCCTGATTTATTATCATTTTGAAACTGTTGTGCTGCTTCATATCTTTTTGGAATCTGTGATACTTTTTTTCAGGATTTTTTTGATGAATAAAAAGTTAAAAAGAAAAGCATTTATTCAAAATATAAATCTTTCTTAACACTATACACACAGTTCAAAGTTTTGGGTCAGTACCTTTTTGATTCTTTCTTTTTTACAAGAAAATAAACTTTTCTTCACAGATGTGTTAAATGAGAAGAAGTGATATCCAAGATTTCTTTGTTTAGAACACTTATTTTTTGCTAAATTCTGTCGTTTTTAACTTTTTATTCATCCAATAATAAAAAAAGATTCGCCATTTCCAAAATATTTGCAGCACAACGGTTGCCTAACATTGATAATTCTAATACTCAATTCAGCATATTAGAATGATTTCTTAAGATCATGTGACACTTTATAAACTGGAGTAATGGCTGATGGAAATTCAGCTTTGTATCACAGAAATAAATTATAGTTTAAAGGATATTAAAATAGAAACCATTGTTTTATATTGGTAATAACATTTTGTAAGATTACTGTTTGTTTTTTTCCGTATTTTTGATCAAATAAATGCATCCTTGATGAGCATAAAACACTTCTTTAAAAAACATTAAAAGTATTACTGATCCCCTTTGAGCGTAGTGTATAATATATTACACACACCGACACACACACACACACACACACAGGATATTGGATAATTACCACATATTGGATAATTTATGACAATATCAATACAATGATGAGAAAATAAAATAAATACATTTTGGTACTAAAAAAACAATTGTATATATAAATATTATATATATATACAGTGGGGGAAAAAGTATTTAGTCAGCCACCAATTGTGAAAGTTCTCCAACTTAAAAAGATGAGAGAGGGCTGTAATTTTCATAGGTATACCTCAACTATGAGAGCCAAAATGAGAAAAAAAAATCCAGAAAATCACATTAGTCGGATTTTTAAAGAATTTATTGCAAATTATGGTGGAAAATAAGTAATTTGGTCAATAACAAAATTTCATCTAAATACTTTGTTATATACACTTTGTTGGCACTGACAGAGGTCAAACGTTTTTTGTAAGTCTTCTCAAGGTTTTCACACACTGTTGCTGGTTTTTTGTCCCATTCCTCCATGCAGATCTCCTCGAGAGGCATATGTTTTGGGCTGTCGCTGGGCAACACGGATTTTCACTCCCTCCAAAGATTTTCTATGGGGTTTAGATCTGGAGACTGGCTAGGCCACTCTAGGACCTTGAAATGCTTCTTATGAAGCCAGTCCTTCGTTGCCCGGGTGGTGTGTTTGGGATCATTGTCATGCTGAAAGACCCAGCCACGTTTCATATTCAATGCCCTTGCTGATGGAAGGAGTTTTCACTCAAAATCTCACGATACATGGCCCCATCATCCCATCAATACGGTGCAGTCGTCCTGTCCCCTTTGCAGAAAAACACCCCCAAAGCATGATGTTTCCACCCCCATGCTTCACAGTAGGTATGGTGTTCTTTGGTTGCAACTCAGCATTCTTTCTCCTCCACACACGACAAGTTGAGTTTTTACCACAACGTTTCTTTTTGGTTTCATCTGACCATATGACATTCTCCCACTCCTCTTCTGGATCATCCAACTGCTCTCTAGCAAACTTCAGACGGGCCTGGACATGTACTGCTTAAGCAGGGGGACACGTCTGGCACTGCAGGATGTGAGTCCCTGGCGGCGCAGTGTGTTACTGATGGTAGCCTTTTGTTACTTTGGTCCCAGCTCTCTGGAGGTCATTCACTAGGTCCCCCCGTGTTGTTCTGGGATTTTTGCTCACAGTTCTGGTGATCATTTTGACCCCACGGGGTGAAATCTTGCGTGGAGCCCCAGATTGAGGGAGATTATCAATGATCTTGTATGTCTTCCATTTTCTAATAAATGATCCCACAGTTGATTTCTTCACACCAAACTGCTTACCTATTGCAGATTCAGTCTCTGGTGCAGGTCTACAATTTTGCTTCTGGTGTCCTTTGACAGCTCTTTGGTCTTGGCCATGGTGGAGTTTGGAGTGTGCCTGTTTGAGGTTTTTGACAGGTGTCTTTTATACTGATAACGAGTTCAACCAGATGCCATTAATACAGGTAACCAGTAGAGGACAGAGGAGCCTCTTAAAGAAGAAGTTACAGGTCTGTGAGAGCCAGAAATTTTGCTTGTTTGTAGGTGACCAAATACTTTTTACCGAGGAATTTACCAATTAATTCTTTAAAATCCTACAATGTGATTTTCTGGATTTTTTTTTTCTCATAGTTGAGGTATACCTATGATAAAATTACAGGCCTCTCTCATCTTTTAGGGGGAGAACTTTCACAATTGGTGCTGACTAAATGACTTTTTTGCCCCACTGTGTAGATAATATACCATATATAAATATATATATTATAGATATATAATATATAGATAGTCTAGATATATTTAGTACCCACAAAATGTATGTAATAATTCTATCAATTGTATCACATACTATCATATATATATATATATATATAATATACAGTAATGTGTGTGTGTGTGTGTGGGTGTGTTGGTGTGTGTGTGTGAGTGTGAGTTGTGCACTATGTTGCCTCATTTTCTTCCCATGTTGTCATATTAAGAAATAGATGGCATATAAAACACACACACACTAAGAGTGTACCTGAAGGGGTGTCAGTCTCTCTCTCTCTCTCTCTCTCTCTCTCTCTCTCTCTCTCTCTCGTTAGTGGTCTTCTCTGTATCCAGTCAAAGTTGTGAACTTGGCACAGCCATAAATTCGGACGCCCCCTTCATCAGAGCGGCCACTGGACCCTGCCATAACTCATTTGCACTTGCACACAAACACACTTACACACCAGGAACCACTGGGTCCAACCATAACTCACATACACTCTCAGAGGTCTTTAGATCCCTCTCAGAGGTCATAAACCACATTCTCTCTCACACACACACAGAGGTATGTGGGGGTCCTAGTTTGAGGTCAGGTGATGGAGCTCTCGGGGTGATATACTGACACCCAGTCGCTCTAACTGGGGTAATGAGTCACAGAGTACGAAACAGAGCCCAACTTGTTATTTTTTCATTTTGACAAGAAAAACTGCTCTCAGACATCAGGTGATATTTATGAGTATCAGCAGTCAGACAGAGGTTATGGACACAAAACACAAACGCTGCCCTTTGACGCTGTGTAAGCAGAGTGCAAAAGCCACAGTATGAAGTGCACATAATTTCTTTCATCTAACATGTCAAATATTTCTTACTTTTGACTTCAATTGGGCAAGGGAAAATGACCTCCCCTAGAAAGAACTGCTGGGAAAAAAAACAGATATTCAGGATAAGATTCTAAATATTTTGTTTATTCTTGTTTAGATGAGGAGGATGAAAATAAAATAATACAATAAAATAAAAATGGTAATATATAGAGAAACTAAGAAAAATAAAACAATACAATTAGTTATTTATAACTGAACTAATTAATAATAATAATAATAATTGTTGCCTTTGTTAGGTAAATATGTATATTTAAATAATATGTTTGTTGCCTGTTGTATTTAATCGATATATGATATATTTCAAAAGATTTCAGTGTAGAGCGTTGCTTTAGCAGGCAAAAGATGTGGGTTTCGATTCCCCTGAGTACACATCCTGGTAAAATGTATAACTGAATGACTGTAAGTCGCTTTGTATAAAGTGGCTGCTAAATGCATAATTAGAATAACATAATACTACAATAAAAATAGCCCCTTGTGATATATTTAGATCATAAGTTATATCAAGCACTATATTACATCAAGATTAGCACACCTTTGCGTATGTGTTAAATCTGGGCATGCTATAAGCATCACGGTACATTCCATCGGTGCAGCCAATTTCAGTGTGCTGAAGATTCTGTGCATACGCATATGTGTGTATTTGCACCGAAGTATTGAGCAGGTGGAGCAGGTGATGGAAACTGAAGGAATGTATTTAAGAGCTGTACAGCTGAGTAAACATGCAGATTCATGGGTAATGGAGTCTATATCACAAACGCTCGTGCATGTGCACACAAACATGCAAACTCTTACTGGGTAATGGAGTCTATCAAACTCGCACTTCTCCTGGCTCACATGCACAGTCTGAGAATTAAATACTTATCTAGGGCTCCCAAGTGGACCGCCACAAGCTTAAATCCTGAGTCTCGATCATAAACAGCTCTGGGACTAAGTGTGTTGTCTACAGGTGAGGAAGAAACAGAAAGAGAGAGACAATGAATCAATTTAACCAATACTAAAAATGCATACTAATAGGAAATCACTGTGTGTTTACATGCAGAACTCTAGAGGAAAGAACATGTGTAGGATCCTGCACACCATCCGACCCTCAGGTGTATTTTTATTATAATCACATGCACCATCAACCATAGTGATAAATAGCATTATTATAATATTAATGATCTGAATAGATGCAATTGTTATAATATACTGTATGTTTTATAAATACTGATTTACTTGCATTTCTTAATGTAACGTGAATGTATTTAAAGTCTTACGTACTAAGATGGTATTTTTAAGATATGATATTTACATAATTTCAACTGTAATAAAAAAAAATAATCTGCAAATATAAGTACTCAATGAATTCAGAGGTTTCATGACAAAGCTAAGCAATAAGCATTGCAGGATCACTCCAGTAATTGTACACAGAGCTATGTAAAACCTATCATCCATGCATACATATTTCATGAATGTCTCCCCAAAAAAACATGTTAAAATGGTGAGAGTGTGTCAGGGAAAAGAGCCCAAACATTCAAAAGCATACACAAGAATGTGGACAGTATAGGTCACACACAGGGAGACGTGGGTCACGCTCAAATTGTCCATCAGTCAGACAGGCAGAACTGATTTAGATGCTAAATAATGGTTTAGATATTCAAAAATTCCATATATATGCGAAAGGCTCCAGTGCACACGAGGCGGACCCATCAAAGAGCCCCTCACCAGCACTAAAGCTCCAAAAACTGGCCCCAAAGAGCCTCTTTGTGTCTTTTTCTCATTTTCTCAAATCCACAGCCAATGCGATCTGCTATTAAGTGAACAAATAACATTTACATTCATGTATTTATATTTATATTATTAAGTGACATTCTCTTAACAAAAAAGGAAAAGTGAAGTAAATGAATCACATAGATACAGACTACCAGGACAAATATTTGAGAGTATGTTCTGTTGCACTCAAAAACCAAGAAGAAAACCAGAGAAACAGCACAATAAACTAATCAAGAGGTGTTTTTGAAGATGAACAAGTCAAATTGCTAGGTTAAATACTTGAGGGCCGTAATTCCCAATATACCACAAATCTGTGTCTGTAGTGCATTACAAAATGCAACAGCAATGCAAACAGATCCCTTTTCCGAGAACATTGATTTGTATCAACATACAACTGTGGCTTCACTCAAAAAAATACATAAATAGATTATAATGAAAAGATTATTTTATAGAACAAAATCAAAAGGACAGGAAGTCCATGTTTTGACCAAAGGCAGAGAGAGAAAGAATCTGCACATGGACTTTTTAAATCAAACCCATGTCCTCACACAGGCCTCTACTGCAGGTCTGCACACTCAGGATAAAAAGAAGCAGATGGTATGCGTCACACCCTGCAAGCACAAATCAGAGTTTTGGATGGGCAGGTCAAGGGGGTTTAAAATGGCAGACCTCTTCCAATCACAGTTTATGAAATATAATCTCAAACACAAAGTATTTGAAGCTTGTGAAGCCTTATGTGCATGTAGTGATATGGTATGAATACTTCAAATACAAATTCTGTGTAAATTATATCAAATCTATTGAGTCTGAAAATGGCAAAAATTGAATGTTACTAATGTTACTAAGATGAATTTGCTAGCTAAATAAAAACAAAGCTAAAATAAACAAAACTATTATCTAGTAGAAAAAGGTTTCAGTCAGTCTTTTGTTGTTTGCTGAAGCTTTAGCCGGGATTAAAAATTATTAATAATAAATGATAAAAAAAAAAAAATCAATAGAATAAAATCAACTTCTATCTAGCAGAAAAGTCCATAATTTCTCTCAGCCTTTAATTTGTATTTAGATCACACATCCGGAGCCTTACTAATCTTCAAATAATCTGGTTTGAGATATTTGTATGACATTGGAAAAGCAAGGTGAATCAAACTAGATGTAGAGCAGACACAAAATCTTGTGATCTGACCCCAAAGACAAAGGTTTAATAATAAATATAGCAGTGTCTGGATTAAAAAGACACCACTCTGCATTTTTAATGTAAATGTGTGTCTGCATGCTGTTAAATATGAATGATCCCTGTCTCACCTCGGGGTGAATGTGCGAGGAATGAGATTGTGATCTGTGCTTGTGTGTGTGTGTGGTGTGGTGTGTAGGACCTAAGTAGTTTCAATCGGCTACAATTTAGTAAGAGGGTCTTCAAAGTTCATACACAAGGAATGTCTTGGCTAAATCAGAAGGGTCCTAACTGAAAGCACCCCTAAACTTCTGCAACACAGTCTCCCACTTTAAAGAAACCCCTCAACTCTGATCCTAACAGGCGATTAGAAGGGCAAGAGGGATTTTAAATCATCCACAGCGAGAGAGAGAAAGATAGTCGACTATTCCTCTGCTTTATTTACACCCTGTTGCAGCCAGTGGATGGCAGGTACTGATGGTGTGTGTGTGAATGTGAGTAGGGCACTGGGGCAGGGCTGAAAGGGGTTGGAAGGGTAATGCAAGGGCTATCACATTAACCTGACTGGAGCTCCTCTAATAGGCACTGCGGCTTAAATTGATATATCAATTTACTCCCCTCCTGCAGGACTTCAAAGGCCTGCAGTCTTGTTCCCTTAGCCTTTACCCGCCCCACATCAATCTACCTGTCTACACTGCATGAGCCTTTCACAACCCACAACAATCACATGACCTGCTACAACATGAACAGTTCAAACCGGCCAATCAGAAAGCATCCAGGAAGTAGATTATCTGCTTATTAGATCTTGTATTAGTTAGCTCTATTGATGGAACTGCAACAACATGAATCCTAACTTAATCCAAAATTAAAATCCTAAGGAAATTGTTTTATAATTTGACCTCTACATAATGTTAAAGTGTCCTCTAGAAAAGAAGTGTATTGTTTTGTTTTGTATGCACCAGTTCCAGCTATTTTTAGCTGTACAAAACAGCTCTTTTGCTGCCTGATATTGCAAACTGGTGTGTCTTACTATTACCATATTATTTTAATGTATTATCTTAATTATGAACACAGTTTGTAGTGCAGTTTTACCATTTACTGCAATTTGTCATTCATCTCGCTATTTCACTACAGCAGCTAATGAACCGGAAGTCCCGCACATTCACAAAAAACGGCTTACTTCCGCATTGAAAAATAAGGTGGATACAAAGCAACAAGACGGATACTGCAACAATATTACGGTAGCATTAATGGTGAAAAGCTCTGAGGGCATGTTTTACTAAAGTCACTGACATTTACGTCTGTACACTGTAAAAAATTAAATTAAATAAATAAAATTAAAAAGTCAAATACATCTTTTTTCAGTTTATGAGAATTTTTCAATCACAAATACTAAGACATGTGAATTATTTAAAAAAAAAATGTTTAAACAAAAACCTACAGAATTACTGCAAGTCGAACAGTTGTCTAAACTAATTTCATATTGAACAATAGTGCTGAAATGTTACAGGTTAGAAAATTATTTGAACTTTTGCTGTTGTTTTGTCATTATTGTCACTAAATAAATGTACTGTATTTATAAAAAAAAAAAAAAAAACAAAAAAAAAAAAGAAAAAAAAAACAAAATAACATTGTGATCACAGAAATCTCTAGTGGCCTTGATTAATATTGTGTGAATGTGGGGCATTTTTTGCATTTAGTGAATGAGCAAATTTAAACTGACAAAACAAAGTCGTGTTTCATCAATTGGACAATTGTTAAAGCAATATTTATGAGAACCTAAACCTCTGAATGCATCAGATTGTTTCCCTTTTTTAGTGTATGAAACAAGAGAAAGAAACTCTGCAGAAAGTGTTGCCATGGACGAAGATGAACACTGAATGGCACAGCTGACCAATCAATCAGAATTGGGTATTCCAGAAAATCGTGTATTAAGTAAACACACTGAATTGTAATTATCTGCATAATCACACAGCCTAATAAAATACATTACCCATTAGATTCTGCCGAGCTCGTGCGCCTTTATTCAAGACCCGTGAACAGGAACAAAAAGGCTGTACATTTGTTTTGACATGCACCTGTGAGCTGTACTTGTGTTAGCAAGACATTTACAACAGCTGAGATAGAAGCAGATCTTCACAGTTAGCTCCAGACTCTGTTCTTTTACACGGAATCAAACAACTCGTCTTCCCAGCACAGGCCCTAGAGGGCCATGATGTCATATCCAGTGTAACACCTTGCGGATGACTGACACATGTTTCCCATGGAGAGACAGACACACAAACACGCAAATGCACACACGTACGCACACAAATCGAAAGAGTCTTTGTTTTGTCTGACATCTCCCACCTTATGCTAACCTGTTTTGTCAAAACAATTCCCACAGAAATTAGATGACACAGATTCAGGAAGATAAGAGCCTAAATCTGCCAGAACCAAACCAACAGTGACAAACAACACCTGCTTGCAGTTTTCACACAATGCTTTTAGTACGCATATCGATTTACATAACGAAACACTGTCAACTGAGTGACTGATTTGGACAAAAAAAATAATTACCAATGATCTGTCTTTTCTTAATTGAGCAGTGATGCGAATAAAGTGCTGACATGAGCCACTGTTTACTACACACGTATATACAAATGCTTACATTTTCCAAGGATCTTTGAGATTAAATCTAAAAAAAGAGAGATCATACAATTTTTAATATGCTAGACTTACTAAGAAAGAGTGCTCCAACAGGGTGAAAATGATATTTGAAATGTTAGGTTGGATAAAGAGGAGAAGGGAGTGTGTTGTCAGGTGAGGTTCTCTCTCAAACACACCTGATCAGAGAGTTTAGACAGAGGGGAAAAAATACAGCAAATATTCCAGGAAGAAAGGGAAGCGTTGAAGAGGTTGAACGAGATTGAGAGAGTTGAGAGGATGTGGGAAAAGAGAGAGAGGGTCACAAAGTAGACGGGAGCCATGAATACAGAGCAGGTGAGATGTGAGAGAATTTTACAGCAGCTATTGTCTGTCACTCACCCTGTAGATGTGTGATCATAATTTCTCCCCATCAAGTGTTTCACTTTCACCTGAAGTAACTACCTAACACAAACATGCTTTTTACCCATCTGCGTCTCTCACTTGGTCTTGGAGCGACACACACATACACGGTCGCCGTGATTTTGCCAAGTAAGACATGTTACTGGATCAACATCTTTTGATGATCCTGGATCAACATTATTGTCCAAAAATATAGACTTAGGCCAGGCCTACCCCTAAACCTAACCCTACCTATAATTTATTCCTAAAATCAGTGTGAAATTATAGCTCATTTACAAGGGTGTAGAAGAACCTAACCCTGATTGTAAGCCTATAACAGATATTTCTAGAAAAGTTATATCTCAATTCTGATTGGTTGATAGGAATTGTGTTCCAGGATCAATAAGGATGTTGATCCAGGAACATGTTGTACTTGGGGAAATCACACTCACCCAAATACACACAGAGAGCAGATAGACACCCCATCCCCCTGCAGTCCTCGCTGCCAGGCCGTGCCCTTGCCAAACAATAACAAGTTCACACTACAATCAAATTATTATTTTCCTTATTTGTTGCTTTAAAGAGCAGCTGCTGATTATTAGGATTTTTTATGTGCATCTTGAATTATTGTTCAGTGTTGGTGACCTTTGCATTCAAGGCCAATGCAGGCATGTGTGAGACGACGCAAGATATCCATGCCCACTATTCGATCAGGTGTGAGAAGAGAAGGTCAAAAGAATAGTTTAGTTGTCATTGCAAGATGGAAAAAAAAAACTAACTATAGTCTGTATTTCCCTTTTTTGAACTTGCATTAATTTCTTAGTGGTCAGTTTTGAAAAAAGTCGGTAACGATACAAATGTTTTAATGTGAACTTTGGTGAACCGGTCAGTGTTATACTTGTAATATATGTAAATAAATGATTTCTTAAAAAAATAACTGAAGTCTTCATTTGGCTCACAGATTAATCAATAAATGCATTTCATTTAAGTTACAAATGTAAGGACTATCCCACTAATAACCAATTTGAGCTTGTATATAGAGCTCTGGACATAACGAGCAGCAAAACAGATGAACTCCATAGACATTTAATCAAAAGCTCCTCTTTTACATCATGTTCTGACATATTAACAAAAGAAAGAAACAAATCCAAAGTCCAAAGCAACCAATAGTTTTCCGATACCAAATTCAAGTCCTAGATGAAACCACATTACTGGACAACTTCTTGCTCTTGAGCTTGTCTTTTAAGAGGAATGATATATATTCCATTCCTAGCTTCCTTTATTCTCCACCATCGGCCCAATCTGAAAAAGATGAAAAAAGATACACTGAACTTAATGTCAACATGATGAAATGTGTAAATGCTGTGCAAGAACCAATTCACTTCACATTTGTGCCATCTAGTGGTAGTACAGTCTTACTGCATAAAATTCAGCCCTTAAAAGTACATGGCATTAGGATTAACAATTGAATATAAAAAAAAAGTTAAAAAGTAAAAAATGAAATAATATTAATGTATATATATTAATAAATAAATAAATCAAAAGGTGCACTTGGAAGACAAAAAAAGGATCTACATTTGAATATCTTTATTAAGTGATTGTTAGCTGAACACAATCATTATCAATATAACAGCAAAATAAAACTCCTAAAGAACAAACTCAACATTATGTGAAGACATTTTTTAATGGCCAATACAATTGATAAACACTAATATTTAAAGACCAATGGCTGTTATAATATATATATAATTAAACACTTAAATAATGACCAAAACTTCCAATTTACTAAAGAATATTTGATGTGCATTTACTATTGTTATTACAAAATAATTATTTGATTTTGTAAATGACACTATATAAAATGACAATTTCTGTCAATCATCAGATGCAGCTAATTGCAAAATTACTACTTCCCATCGCTTAAAAATACTTCACCTGTGCTCCTGTCCAACTCCCGCCACAAGAAACTTCCCAGAGTTTGAGAACTTCAGACTGTTGACAAATCCAGTCTAAAAGAGAAATAACACAAGCTTATTAGCATTGATTATACTGCAAGTACACTTACTGTAAGAGATGTGAAAAATAGTGGTATTATGAACTGATACATTATTCATCCTCTCCAGATGAAGTACGTGGCTTTATCCACACACACAATAGGATGCGATTCAATAGCAGATGGGCAATAAACAGTCTAAGAGAGCTGTATGGATGTGAACTGCTCACCATAGGGACGCTGAAGAGCGGCTCCAGGCCTCTGAATCCCTGCCCACACTTCCACAGCTGCACCGCTGAATTATGGGAGCCTGGGGAGGGACAACAATGATGTTGATGGTAATCAGGTGTTTGGAGAGCAGTCTCGTATGGAAATGCAGAAGGCGGAGAGCTTTGTGAACAAGGTCAAAGTGGAACGAGGACAGATTATGAAATGTAATATTGCACTTGCGGGTAACCGTGTGCAAACGGCAAATGAGTTTGTGGGTGGTTGTAGTTTTAAGTGCAGTGGGTTTGGTTGGCCGTGAGTGTTTACCTGGTGTTGTGTGTGTGGTGTGTGGTTGTGTGCCCTGATGCCACGATGTCAGAGTAGTGCAGCGCTGCACAGAAGAAACCCAGTGAGGGCTGCCTCCAGACCCGTTGTGCCATGGCTACCGTGGGCTTGCTTCACTGTGCTCACCGGCTTCTTCTTATTAACCGTCCAAATAGATATAGAGCTGTGCAAAACCAAAGCATGAGTGAAATGGAATCGTTTATCCATTGAAGTAGGGCTTGATGCTTACTTTTTCCCAAGATGCACATGTGAAAATGAAATGTATAAAATTAGGAGCACATTAGAAAAAGGTTAGGGGTGCAATGAAAATTCATGGAATACAAGGAGATATTTACATGCATAATGATTTAATTTATTAGAATATAAAAAGTACACTAGGTTTTTAAGTATTTCTGCTTCAAAATGTATTTAATAATTGTTTTTATTATTTATTAGCCTGCTTAAAAGTGTGTGTGTGTGTATAAATACATACATACACACACACATACATAATATTAAAACATTTTTTATATATCTTCTCTTTTCTCTGCGCACAAAAAGTATTCTCGTAGCTTTAACAAAAGTTTTCAGATTTATAAAACCAGGTGTATGCCAGAACCTGCGCAATATCATGGGTCCGATCAAACGAACAATAGGGGACCATTCGACCACCAAATCCAGCAGTGTCTGCCATAATTTGGAAGTACGCATAATCATTGTTCTCGCTAAAATATTTTCTCATAACATGAGATCTGCAGTTTAATTTAAAGATGAATTATTGTGCACCTATAGCACTTCTCGCTGTCATAAACATAGCATACCCCAGGAAAAGGTCAAGAGCATCCACTACAAATGTCTAAATTCATATAATTTTGTTATGACTTTATGCAGCCTAATTTCAGTGTTTATCTCCATTAATGAGAGAGGAATATTTAATGTAATGTGTATATCGAAATGAAAACAGTTTAAAATCGTTGTTTAGTACATAACTTTTCTCACTCACAAGAGAAGTATTTTCTTGTGTACATATTTACGGCAAGTTTATTTCTTATAAATTCGGATACGTGTATGGAAAAATTGCGTACGCATATTTCTATGCCCATTTTGTGCATACACGACATTTATAAATGAGACCCCAGTTGTGTTGCTGTCTATGCAGTGTCAGAATGCTCACACATTTCATCAAAAATATCTTAATTTGTGTTCCGAAGATGAACGGAGGTCTTACGGGTTTGGAACAACATGAGAGCGAGTAATTAATTGACAAATTTTCTTTTTGAGGAAGAACTAACTTTTTTTTTTTTTTTTTTTTTTTTTTTTTTTTTTTACTAAGGAAGAAGGTATTACCCATCATATCCACCTGTGACCATGTGTTCTTATTAATTAAGCTGGATACAATCAATGGAGCCCCTTCAGACAGACAGAAGACATGGACAAAAACATGATTACATGCAGTGAGGTGAAGATAATTCATCCTTTAAACTGACAAAATAAATGAAGTCTCAACTGTTCACTTAACCAGGCCAAATTTTGAGGTCATAATTAAAGAAAGGTCATGATCACAAACTTAAACGCACTCGTGCCCATGAAAGACAAGCTGTGATTCTTCAGCAATTTTCCACACTCGGACTGTCCTGTCTCGTCCTCCTGCAGTCACACATCTCTCGCGACTCAAACAGTCCAACCCAGTGATCATGTCTTGATGGCCGAACCTGAGGACAGACACAAATAAATATAAAAATGAAACCTGAGAATAAAGAGCGAGTGCAATTCTCCTGTTTTATTTAGGAGCTGATGTACCTACAGGGTTTCTACATAAGCGTTCTCGTCCACGCTCCACACTTTTATCGAGCGGTCATGTGACGCGCTGTAAAGGGTGTGAGTTCCTCGTCTAAAGGCCAAACCCTGCGGAAGAAGCATCGAATGTGAGCAAACATTTAGAAAATGATCATCATCTAAAGTCACAATATAATATCAAAATCTATATTAGAGATGTTCTACTCACAGATACAGCCTCTCTGTGTCCTTTAAACTTGTACAGATGCTTACATGTCATCGGATCCCAGATCATGATGAGTTTATTCATGTCTCCACTAGCCTATAAAACAAAGAAAATAACACCCATTCAATTGCATCCAGCTTTGAGTTTTTAACTAGTTGACAAAAACTGTAACAGAAAATCTTATTATATTATAGTAAAAACAGCAATTTATCGTGAATAACTTTTTTTATATTTTCTATTTGAATAGGCCGTGTCACGATTAATCACATCCAAAATGAAGGTTTTTGTTTACATAATATGTGTGTTTGTACTGTGTATATTTATATGTATATACACAACCCAAACACAGGCCTGTTTACATTTAAGAAAATATGGTAATGTTGTATAGAATTAAACATTTATATATAACAAATCTAGAATATAAATATATACAGTATATATTTGAAAATATTACATGAGTATGGTGTGTGCTTTATTTTACGTAATAAATATACACAGCTACACAAACAATAATAAAAAAACAAACTTATTTGGATGCGATATTAATCGTTGACAGCACTCATTGAATATATTTTACAATGTAATTATTCTCTGATGAAAAAACCAGATGGAATTTCGTCTTTAGTGTCACATGATCCTTTAAAAATCATTCTAACATGCTGATTTGCTACTCAAGAAACATTTATTATTATTATAATTTATCAATGAAAACAGTTGTTGCAGCAAATATTGTTACAGGAGGGCTTTGATAAATTGAAAGTTCAAAAGAACAGCATGTATTTGAAATAATATCTTTTGTAACATTTATAAATGTTTTTACAGCCACTTTTGATCAATGTAATGCTTTCCTGCTGAAGTCTAATTGACTTTATTAATTACATACAATAAACGTGCCTTCGACGTACCAAAATACTGGTTTAAAAAATTCTTAAATATTTATTGAAATGATCGAACATATTTAAATTAATTTCAATAAATTGGTCACTTGGGTATGAATATATTAGGACATGGCCACAAAATACAGCCCATTTAATTCCAAGGCTCAAATTATGGACCAAGCGAAACTAATTGGTAGAAAACTGATAAATAATATGACCCAATGAATTCCAGCTCTCACCAGGTATTTCCCATCAGATGATATGGCCATACACAGGACGTGAGCGGTGTGTCCCACATGACGCGCTTCCGTTCCCTTCCGTCCTCCTGCGATCTTCTGCGCCTTCTTTCCGCTCTCCACCTCCCCTGCAGATCATAATCATCTTTCATTTAGCAGCACATCAACTCAAGTTCATACTGTACAACACAAGCTGAAATGCCTGAAAATGTATAACATTAAGCAGAGCAAAGTTGACCTGTCAGACTCACATTTGATGATGGAGCAGTCTTTGCTTGCAGAGAAGATGTATTTCTCATCTGGGGTGATGACGAGACATGTGACAGGTAGTTTGTGTCCTCTCAACAACCTGATCTCTGCTGGGTCTGGAGCTATGAGCTAGAGGAGACGTCACGGTGATGTCAGAAACAGGAAGTAACAGTGGCATATCAAGATGTGGTATATGCACAGCAGCTAAGGGAAACTTCACTCACTTCTTTGGCTATCAGTCTTTGCAGTTTGCCTTTCTGTTCCAGCTGAGGAAGATGAAGAAAAACCATGTGATTATGAGACAACAGAGATCATTGTAAATCTTATTCAAATAAGTTGATGAAAAATCCACTCACTGTAGCACTATATAACATCTTCCAAAATAACAGTTTTAACGACAATCAACAGATTTTGAGCAAGTTCATTAAAAATATCTTATGTAATGGTTAGTTTTTATTTTTTAAGTATCCTTTTGTTTACAATGAATCAAATATATATACACTTATTTATTTTTTTATATATACAGTGGGTACGGAAATTATTCAGACCCCCTTAAATTTTTCTCTTTTTGTTATATTGCAGCCATTTGTTAAAATAATTTAAGTTAATTTTTTTTTCCTCATTAATGTAAACACAGCACCACATATTGACAGAAAAACACAGAATTGTGACATTTTTGCAGATTATTAAAAAAGAAAAACTGAAATATCACATGGTCCTAAGTATTCAGACCCTTTGCTGTGACACTCATATATTTTAACTCAGGTGCTGTCCATTTCTTATAATCATCCTTGAGATGGTTCTACACCTAAATTTGAGTCCAGCTGTGTTTGATTATAAAGATTGGACTTGATTAGGAAAGCCACACACATGTCTATAAAAATATAATACCTAAGCCTCACAGGGCATGTCAGAGCAAATGAGAATCATGAGGTCATGAGTCAAAGGAACTGCCTGAAGAGCTCAGAGAAAGAATTGTGGCAAGGCACAGATCTGGCCATGGTTACAAAAAATTTCTGCTGCACTTAAAGTTCCCAAGAGCACAGTGGCCTCCATAATCCTTAAATAGAAGGACTTAAGAAGACGTTTGGGATGACCAGAACCCTTCCTAGAGCTGGCCGTCCGGCCAAACTGAGCTATCAGGGAAGAAGAGCCTTGGTGAGAGAGGTAAAAAAAGAACCCAAAGATCACTGTGGCTGAGCTCCAGAGATGCAGCGGGAGATAGGAGAAAGTTGTAGAAAGTCAACAATCACTGCAGCCCTCCACCAGTCGGGACTTTATAGCAGAGTGGCCCGACGGAAGCCTCTCATCAGTGCAAGACACATGAAAGCCTGCATGGTGTTTGCTAAAAAACACCTGAAGGACTCTAAGATGGTGAGAAATAAGTTTCTCTGGTCGGATGAGGCCAAGATAGATTTTTTTGGCCTTAATTCTAAGCGGTATGTGTGAGGAAAACCAGGCACTGCTCATCACCTGTCTAATACAGTACCAACAGTGAAGCATGGTGGTGGCAGCATCATGCTGTGGGGGTGTTTTCAGCTGCAGGGACAGGACGACTGGTTGCAAACGAGGGAAAGATGAATGCGGCCAAGTCCAGGGATATCCTGGACGAAAACCTTCTCCAGAGTGTTCAGGACCTCAGACTGGGCCGAAGGTTACCTTCCAACAAGACAATGACCCTAAAGCACACAGCTAAAATAACGAAGGAGTGGCGTCACAACAACTCTGTGACTGTTCTTGAATGGCCCAGCCAGAGCCCTGACTTAAACCCAATGAGCATCTCTGGAGAGACCTAAAAAAATGGCTGTCCACCAACGTTTACAATCCAAACTGACAGAACTGGAGAGGATCTGCAAAAAGGAATGGCAGAGGATCCCCAAATCCAGGTGTGAAAACTTGTTGCATCTTTCCCAAAAGACTCATGGCTGTATTAGATCAAAAGGTGCTTCTACTAAATACTGAGCAAAGGGTCTGAATACTTAGGACATTGTGATATTTCAGTTTTTCTTTTTTAAATCTGCAAAAAATGTCAACAATTCTGTGTTTTCTGTCAATATGGGGTGCGTTGTGTACATTAATGAGGAAAAAAAATTAACTTAAATGATTGTAGCAAATGGCTGAAATATAACAAAGAGTGAAAAAGTTAAGGGGGTCTGAATACTTTTCCGTACCAACTGTGATGTGTGTGTGTATATATATATATACATACACAAGTTTAAACCATTACTGTCCTTAGAAAGTTATTTTAAATGTTTTTGAGTTTGATTTGGTAGAAATATGACAAAACAGCTCCTTTCTGTATTAATATAAAAGCATGAATAATTGAGTGCTGTCAAACGATAAGTTTGTTTACATAATATATGATGTGTTTTATTTAATCATCTATATAAATAAACACACACATGCATGTATATAATTCAGAAAAACCTGTTATGTTTATATATTAAATTATATATAATAAATTATATGAATTATTAAATACAAACATGCGTATTAAAAAAAAAATACTGTATATATATTGTGTATCTTATACACAGAACACACAATGCAAACCAAAAACTTTTTTGTAGATGGATAATCGTTTTTGACGGCCCTAGAATACTCAACTCAGGAGAACCCAACTTTAATTTCCAAACTGAAAAATATGAATATGTGGGTAGATCATAAACAAAAATAAATTCATTAAAAATAAAAAAAACATCCAAATATAACACTTAAAACACCATGAACCACGGTGTTAAATGATTGAAATATTAACTTAAAGTCTCAGGAGCAATTCAAGGACATATTTGAGCTCAAAGGGGTTCAGCTGACAAAAGTTTGGGAATCCCTGTGATAAATGAATGTAAATTATTTTTTCTGGAAAAAAGAGAGAGCAAAAACTCAAATATTAGTGATGAGACCCAGCTGAGGTGGACCTACCACATCGTCCTGCAGTCTTCCAGCTATGAGGTCCGCTTCAAATGAGTCCTGCTCGGCTTTCTTGTCCTCTGCCAAAGACAGCACAGAGTGCGCAGGTTCAGAGAACAGTGGCGATCGTTCAGTCTCACATGAGATCTTACAAACCTTCCTCTCTCAGCTGCTCCAGGTAGCGTTTGGCCAGGCGAAGCTTCTTCTCTTGCGGCGTCTCCTCGATCTCGTCGTCTTCGTTTTCCTGTTGTTTTCTGCTTGGATCAGCACTGCAGAAGAAAGACATCGGCGATTTTTTGTTGTTGTTTTTTTTTAAAGAAAAGGAATATAACATCAGCGTTCAGTCAGCATAACAAACTAGGTTAACGTAAGAGTAGATCAGTTACCTTTCATTTTCTGAGTCACTCGATATTTCTTCATCCATTCGCTTACTGAACTTTTTTGATCGGCCTTTGCCATCATCTGCATTACTCTTAAAATGCAAAAGAATAACATCGATTTACATACGTTATTGTTTTTAACAATATCAGACAGAAAAAGCATCAACTAGTATTATGAAAGCTAAAAGATCAATAAAAACTCATTTCTCAGACGTAGCCTACCTTTCTCTTTAAATCTCCTTTATTGGGAGCCGCAGAGATGACCTTTTTCTTTATAAAGAAAGACGACATGATGCAGCATGAAACGAATTGTTTTATGAAATAATTCAGGATTGCTTGAGATAATTTAGTGCTGCTTGGCTGCCACTCACATGGTCACAAACACATGCTTCCTATAGCTCTTCTTCTCTGATGGTTTGCGTTTGTCTTCTTCTTCTATCTTTCCGGCAGTGTAGACGCTACTGGGCGTATTACTGCCCTCCACAGGTCAAAGTTTGAACTAACTTAATGGAGAGACGTTACATTACATCGACCGCTTCAACTGAGGTACTGCCATTGTACACAGTGTGGGACTAACACTGATATAACAATAATAATAATAATATTGAGATTTTATTTTTTTGCACAAGGAGTCTGATAACAGCCAGTGCTCCACACAGAGATCTGATCTCAGCATCATTCAGTCTGTCTGGATGACGTGAAGAAACAGAACAACTGAGACAGACTAAATCCAGAAGAAATGTGGCAACATCTCCAAGATGCTTCAAAAAACCTACCTGCAAAGCTACAGTACTGTTAAAAGTTTTAGGCACAAAAATGCTGTAAAATGAGGATGCTGTCAAAAATAGTGTCATAAATAGATTTTCTTCATCAGTTGACTTCTATTAACTAAATAAAAACAACATTTGGTGTGACCATCCCTTGAGTTTAAAGCAGCTTTTGCCCTCGGTGCACTTGCATGTGCATACCAGCTTTGCAGGCAGGTCTCTTGAAGCATCTTGGAGACGTTGCCACAGTTCTTCTGGGTTGAGTCTGTCTCAGTTTGTTCTGTTTCTTCATGTCATGATCTCTGTGTGGAGCACTGGCTGTTGTCAGACTCCTTGTGCAAACAGTCAACCTCATTGGATAATGGCAAAATTAATGTTTGGAAATGTAAACTGATATTTCCTACTGAAACACTACAGCAAAAGATAGAAATAACAGACTTAAAACCATTTTTTAGCTGCTGAAAATACTAGTGTTCTAATAATTTGGCCACCACTGTATGTAATAAAAGATAAATACTGTTATTACTGTTGTTATTATTATTAATATATAGTAGTAGTTGTGTACTTAATTATGCTAATAACTACTACTACTACCGATACTACTATACTACTACTATTACATTAAATATACATAAAATACATGCACAACTACTTTACTACTGTACATTATGCACACACTAATACTACTTCCAATAATAATAAAATATATTATAAAGAAATGACTAATAATAGGATGATGAATATATAAATAATCAAAGGAGAAATACAATACATACAAAGATGTGATAACAACAAGGTAATACTAATAATAATAATTATAGTACTATAAATGGATAAATAATGCAGTAAAAAGCATAAAGTATAAAACTTATAGCATTACTATTTACATAAACTAAATGCACACATACTATTACTACTGTACATCCTATACTATTATATACACAACTATACTACTGCCATAATAAAGGAATATTATATAAAGAAATTAATAAGATGATGCATGCATGAATATATAACGAAATGAAATAAATACAGACATATTGCAAACATGTAATAAAAACATATAATTAAGCATAACACAATATTATAAATCAAATCAATATTAGATATGATACAGTAAAAAAAAAGTACATTAACAAGTACACTATACTCCTACAAAATAATAAAATAAAGCAATAAGCCCCTTGAAGCCGTGGTTTACAGTGAATTATAACAGCTAAGGGGCGTTGTTAGGCAAAACGCGAAGCTGTTATAAATCCACTGTAAACCACTGCTTCACGGGGCTTATTGCTTTTATAAAACAGTTATTTCATATATGTAGTAAGGTTTCACAAAATAAAACAGAGTAAATAAAGTGTAATGATATTAATAAAAACAGTATTCTTCCGCCAAACAATGTAGTTCCTCAGAAACTGTTGTGGTTGCAACAACATGCAGCAACGTTACATACACAAATGTAAACAAAGGTGTATTTTTGTAGAGTAATTTACACACACACACACACACACCACAGCATGATATCGAGTGATTTACAACAGCTTCGAACTTGGCTCAGCCAATCAGAATCAAGGACCAGAACTAGCCGTTTTATAATTATTATTATAATTATTGTTCACATTTATTTGATCAATTATTTATTATTATACATAAATTATGTAACTAATATTCTATTTATTTCTTTTATTTTTATTGCATATGTTTGTGCATATGAGTATATTCTTATGCTATCACATTTTAGACTTTAACATAGGCCTACTGTGAGTGACAGTTACTACTGGTGACTGCCCCAGTCCTGTGATCAGTCAGCTGTGTTCTCCTCTCTCTCGCTCTCTCTCTCTCTCTCTCTCCTCTCTCTCCTCTCGCTCTCTCTCTCTCTCTCTCTCTCCCCCCCCTCTCTCTGTTGGTGGATTTCACGGCAGCTCTATGGATCATCAGTGAGGGGAACTGACCAGATATACTCGTCTATAGATGTTGCAGTAGAGTCTCTAAGGACTGATCTGTAAATCATGTCCAGTCTGCTCTTGTAATGGCTTCGCTGTCTTAAGTGCAAAACCGTGGAGCCAAACAACTCCATTAAGCTCTCTACACCACAGACAGAGTGAGCGCTGGATAAACTTCTCTGACTCCACATGACTGATGGACAGACCCTGGATTTGGGAACATTAAATTATGCTTGTGCATACTTCTGGTGAGATTTTTATTGTCTTATTTTATGTTGTATAAAACATTTGTTCTTTCATAGAACCTAAATTCTGTGGCATAGTATGTTTACTGTGTTTTTGTTTTAAACATTTAGTTTATTACCCTGAAAATGGTAGCGTTTTCCCATCATTTTTAGTCCAAAGTGTTTAAAGTACAAATAATTTCTCAGTAAAACAAATAATTTTATATTTTAACAATATACACTGGAGGACTGTAGCAATGTTTTAATGATGATAAATTACACAAAATGCTTTTCTTAGATATTTAAAACCACAAACAATGTAACTTTCGTATTTCCTTTCGGATTTAATTTTTCATGACGCAACAACACATCTAGCTGAATTTAAGTGCCTGTCTTGTACCCACTTGTGCAACAGTACATAATAAAAGCAGGACACCTCTTTCATAATCCAAAACCAAAAACCTGCACATCTGTTTATTAGAGGACCAGACAATCTGCGCTGAACAGAGAGATTACTGGCTGAAAAACATGCCACATGGATTAAAAGTGGAAGTCACTGATTTACCAGAGCTGTGTATCTATTATTGATTGCTTTGCCGTAATTTTCAACCACTTTTCACCCAGAAACCTTCTCTAAAGTTATTTTTTTGCTCTGAAAATGGAGGTAGTGTGAGGTCAAGGCATTACCAATAAATAAACTGATTAACCTAAAACACGCTAGAACGTTCTGTGCAGCTGTAATGGTGGTGATGTAATACAGCCGCTGTGCATTTTCATGCCAAATTACTCTGCAATCATTTTCTAGCCCCTATGGACATGTGCTGATGAACTTTGACTATAGAAGATTAGAGATTAGGATTATTGGCATTGTGAAATGACATGACTGGTGGAGGTCATAATAAATCTTGGCTGACCATTTTCAAAAGATTTTTAAACAACACTGCAGAATTATTCGAGACACTGTAAAAATACAGTAAAATTTACTCTGAATTACTGCGGTCGTAAGTACTTCAATAAACTTTTTTTTTGTTTTAACCTTTTGAATATCCTAGAGCAATTATTTGAGTAATATTGTGAATATTATTACAATTTAAAAGAACTGTTTTCTATTTGAATATATTTTAAAATGTAATTTATTCCTGTGATGACAAAGCTGAATTTCAGCATCATTACTCAAGTCTTCAGTATCAAAATGATCCTGCAGTAATTATTCTAATATGCTGATTTGCTGTCAAGAAACATTTCCATTGTTATTAATTTTGAAAAAAGTTGTGCTGTTTAATATTTTTTTTGTGGAAACTGTGGTATGTATTTTTCTGGAATCTTTGACAAATACAAAGCTCAAATATACATATTATATTTAATTTGTGGCTAAATTACACCCATCACCTTAAGAGTTCATTTTTATAGCTATCAAAAGTTCTCTAGGCTTTATAGTGACTCTCCAGTAAATGACATCAGTGAGATGATGTCTGTGTCTGTGTGAGAGTGGTTATATGTGTATCGTGACATCTGTGGCATGAGTGCATTGTAGTACTGTGCAGGTGACAGTGAGCTCACGCTAATGCTAATGCCAGAGAAACCCCAGCAGCTGCAGCCAAACAAGTCAGCTCATTATACTCTGCTTCAAAAGGTTAGAGCACCACGAGCACCATGAATAGAGCACCATGAATTATTCGAACTGATCAAGCAATTCCCTGCTTTCTCAATGTTTAGCCACACATGTCCACAAAACAATCACAACAATGCACTGGACATGTTCCACTAATAGCCTGTTGATTTAGAAATGTTACTTAAACCTGCCCTCACAAAATGTGCTTTTATAATGGTTATATCATGTTTTTGGACACTGGCATGATGGTAATACCATGGTATTTTTCGACATATTTGAAGTATGTAAATACAGTGCCATCTGACACAGTATACCATAGTACTGCTGTAGTATTGTATTGCATTTTAAGGGCCTGAACATTTTTTGAAAAACCAAACTTGGACTAAATACAAAAATATTGCACACTGTCATAGCTTGCCATTTTTAAAATAAGATATATTTAATAGAATGAATTGTTTCCAGGAAAGGACATTTTCAGTTAAGATAGTATGGTCGCGGGTAAGCACTCTGTAAAGCAGTGTTGAAATATTAGGGAAAGGCCATTTTTATTTTAATTTAATAATTTCTTGTTTTTATTAACTTGAGTAACAGAGTATGTATTTTAATTAACTATTTTCTAATTATTTCTAATTATTAGCATATATTTTATCTTATAATAAAGTATATAAATATGATATGAATTAATACAAATAAAAAAGCATGTGATCTCCAAAAAGAACTGTAAATACAGTAAAAATACAACAACATGCAAATAAGCTAAAAATGCTTAAAGGATTAGTTCACTTCCAGAATTAAAACTTCCTGATAATTTACTCACCCCCATATCATCCAAGATGTTCATGCCTGTCTTTCTTCAGTCGAAAAGAAATTAAGGTTTTTAAGTAAAAACATTCCAGGGTTTTTCCCCTTATAGTGAACTTCAACGGCTACCAAATTTTGAAGGTCCAAATTGCAGTTTCAGTGCAGCTTCAAAGGGCTCTACATGATCCCAGCCGAGGAATAAGGGTCTTATTCCTTTTCGACTGAAGAAAGAAAGATATTAATATCTTGGATGACATGTGGGTGAGTAAATTATCAGGAAATTTTACTCTGGAAATTAACTAATCCTTTAATGCACCTTTCAATTTGGCAACGTGCTCTTGTGCATGTGTTCATCTGTACTGAGTTATACAAATTTTTGTGTATCATTTCATATATTCAACAGTGCTGCCCTTTGACCTCCAGACAATGAATCCCCATTCCTGACGGGTGAAAGATGGAGAAGCCTGCGTCTCTACTTTGTGTTTGGTGAACCACACTGTAAACGATGGAGGCATCTGGATTACATCCGCCAGCACAGCATAACGGAACTGAACTTAATGAGACATTGAGTCATGGCCGCCCTATGCATCTGGCTCCCAGCATGCAGTTAGGGAGCATGTCCAACCCCCAATCGCGCTTACGAGACATGTCGGGCCTCGTGGTCATGGTGACTCTTAATGCAATCGCGCTCTTGGCCAATAGCGGAGTGCTTGCTGTAGTGGTGAAAGTGCCACATCTCCGCAAGTTCAGTTTGGTGTGTCACCTCTACATTGTGGATTTGCTATGCTCTGCTCTGCTGATGCCACTCGGCATCGTCTGTGGCTCGCCCTTTTTCGCCGGCATCGTCTTTTCTGTACTTGAATGCAGGTTGTACATTTTCCTCAATGCCTTTCTCATATCTGCCTCTATCTTTACCGTTACTGTGATTAGCATCGAACGCTACTTCTACATCGTGCATCCCATGAGGTACGAGGCTAAAATGAATCCTTGGTTATCCGCAGCTGTGATGGGATTCGTCTGGGTGGCATCTACTTTGCTAGGACTTGCTACCGTCTTTGGGTGGCCCAGTTATGATAGTAGAAGCTCCATTGCCGCCACCCATTGCTCTCTCCATTGGAGCCACAGTGGACACCGGAGAGCATTCGCTATTTTATTCTGCACTGTTTGCTTTTGCGTTCCAGCTGCTATTATTATCGTCGTCTATGGAAATGTCTATAAAGTCGCCCATACGGCTGCCCGGGAAAGAGGGCCCATCCCGAGCTGGACGATGGCGACCTCTCATCCGAAGTGTCGGTCTGATTCCGTCAACAGCCAGACAACAATCATCACCACCAGCGCGAGCGTCCGCAGAAATCAAGTCCCTCGCAGGAAAAGGAGAACGCTGGTTGGAGGGAAAGCTGCTCTAACTTTGGCCATCATTGTGGGTCAGTTTCTGCTCTGCTGGCTGCCTTACTTTGCTTTCCAACTGCATTTGTCGCTGGGATTCTCCCATAGTACCTCTGAAGAAGCTGAGGGACCGGTGACATGGCTGGCGTATTCAACGTTCGCAGTAAACCCGTTTTTTTACGGCCTGCGCAACCGTCAGATCAGGGAGGAGTTGTGTAAGATGCTTTTCTGTTGCCGATTGGCTGGCAGACCAGTGTGGCCCTCTGCGTCAGGCCACGAACGTTCGGGACAGGAAGACTTTTTTCATTTTTTGCACAGGAGAAGTGACAGGGATGGAGTTAGATGCAGCTACCACATGGCTACACCGAGAAGCACACTGGACCAGACTAGTTTTAGGATACCAGGGCAAATACCTGAAGAGATCACCTAAACAAAATATTCAGGTTTTAATTTTTTGAGTCTAAAATCATTCATGTTTTTTTGTAATAGAGTTTTTTATAATAAATGATTGTTTTATCTTTTTTTAGCTTTGAAATTAAAATTCACTCTATTTTCTAAATGCATTTTATTGATCTTATTGTGAATGATTCATCCATGCAGGGGCTCAAAATTTGTTTTTTAATTTAAGGTCAGATATTTAAATTATCGTTTTAAGGGGTCTTAAATTTGAGGGGATGGAAAAAACAGGAATCATGATATAGCTATATGGATTATTAAGTATGTTGCAAGTAGAAATACAGTGCTGTTGCTGGTTCAAAACAATTCACACTCTATGAATGCCATGCAAAACGTGCTTATGATTTACTGTTGACAGATTATGACAATGTTTACTTTATGGTGTTTATATTGTAATATGTACAATATTACAGCATAGACATTTCAAAATAAGAGTCCGAGTTTAAAGAGGGCCTATATACAGTATATATATTTACATAATTGTGACCATGGACCACAAAACCAGTCATAAGGGTCCATTTAAAAAAAAAAAAAAAGATTTATACATCATCTCAAAGCTGAATAAATAATATTTCCATTAATGTATGGTTTGTTAGGACTAGAGACAGGACAAGAATATTGCTTAGAGATATTGAACAAATATAGAGGCATGAAAAAGTCTGGAATCTGAGGGTGCAAAAAAAATCTAAATATTAAGAAAAATCACCTTTAAAGTTGTCCAAATGAAGTTCTTAGCAACACAGATTACTAATCAAAAATTAAGTTTTGATATATTTATGATAGGAAATTCAAATAATATCTTCATGGAACATGATCTTGCTTAAAATCCTAATGATTTTTGGCATAAAATAGAAATGTATAATTGTGACTCATACAATGTAGTGTTGGCTATTGCTACAAATATACCCAAACGACTTAAGACTGGTTTCGTGGTCCAGGGTCACAATTAATATAAATGATTGAAGAAAAAATATTTCAAAAGCTAGTGTAACTAAATTATTTTACATGTAAATGTCTGCTTGTGTCCTGTTATTAAGGAAAAACACAATATTTAACAAATTTTTTACCGCATCATTAAAGTTGCTCTTTTAAATTTTTCAACTTATGGGAAAAAAAGTAAGCGTCAAACCCTGCATGTTTATATATATAAACTGCAAACCCATATTAAGATCTGTTACATTTTATTGAAAGACTATAACAAATTGTTCACAATAAGATCTGGCAAGTGCATTAAGAAAGCAAACAGGGTAGGTTTTGATGTTACATAGACTTTTAAGAGGTCAGTCACACTGTGCATCACTGGCAACACAGTGACAACCAATGAACAACAAATACCTTCATCCAATCACAACTCCTTCTAGTGGTGACTCCGCCCTCATGTTTACAAACACAGAGCTGATTAGAGTTTGTATGACATTATGAACTGAAATGAAATATTTGTTGCCTAAACTTTTCATGTCATCAGGCTAAACCAGTATTTACATTAATATGTTTTAAGTATTACATAAATTATTGTTTATTCTGTTGTATTACTGTATTTCTACTGCACTATATAATATGTTTAATTTATTTTAAAAACCGAGTAACATAATGACCAAAATCTTAACAAATCTTCATACAAAAAAGAACTTGTGAACTTGAAAGTGTTTTGAACCAATTTTTATTTATTTATTTATATTATTTATAATGCAAAGGATGACCTCAGCTATCTGCTGTATTTCTTTTCTACTGTAAAAACTGTAAATATCACTCATGGGCTGAAGTGACAAAGACATTGTTTAGTTGTTCAATAAAGACACTAGTCACGGAAAGCTTGACAAATACTGATTCAGTTCAATGCAGCATATGTTCAGTTGTTGCATTTAGAGTTGTGCTGATTGAATGGTGTGCTATATGGAGCCACCCATTACATCACACTATGTATTTATTTGTGCTTTCTTTATTTATACAAACAATGTGGCCATTACTGTTTTTGTTTTAACGGAGATGGATAGAGCTGTATTTGTGTAATTATGGGGAGGATGGTACTGTACATATGTACAACTGATTTTCTTGTATCAAGGCTCAGTCCTGAATTGGTCTAAAGGGGTCATATCATTTATATGATGCGATTTCAAGTTTTCCTTTCTCTTTGGAGTGTTACAAGCTGTTTGTGAATAGATAAGACCCTTAAAGTTGCAAAAATTAAAAGTCTCACAACCCAAAAGAGATGCTGCTTAAAAGTTACAGGTGTTCTGAATGGCTAAAAAAATAAAACCCATTCTCTGAACCAAATTCTCATTAGCTTTAACCAAATTTCGAATAAAGCACTCTTTCTGCTAAACCTTAAACACGTTCAGGCAGTTAGGTTCTATTTGCAAATCTCATGCACTCATTTTGCAAAACTCTAAACACATTCACTTAAACACTTATCACACTGTGATGCATTTGTGTTGCAAAATGCTAAACACAATCGGCAAAAGTTAAACACAACTAAAGCACAGTTGTCATCGTTTACACACAACGATTCAAAATTGTTCACACTTGTTTCTAAAAAGGTCATCAAACCAACTGTACAAAAAATTAGCCTGTTTAGAGTGCACAAGTGGCACAGGTGACTAAATGATGATACGAACAATAGATGGAAACAATCTGAGAAGGAGAGGAGGAAGAGTACATGTAAGAAGTGGAGGATGAGGAGGAAGAGGATGAGGAGAGAAAGAGTAAGGTTTAGAGAGTGTTATCAATGCTGGATCTGTCAGACCAGAGGTTTTTTCTCTTTGTCTAGCAAAAAAGACAACATTACTTGTGTGATGTGGACAAAGTCCTCAGGCCGGACTCAAGCACAAAGACATGATGCTGAGACAGAATGAATCTCTCATTGACCCTGATTTTACAATTGCACAACTTACAGTATTTGAGTGTACTGTAACATGCTATTCATTTAGAGTTTTATTTGACCTTTTTGGCCTTTTGCAGTTGGACTGCAGTATTTTTGCAGTATCCAAGTGCTGAATATATACAAACATTCAGTACTATTCAATATTCAGCACAATACTACTCTTGCAGTACATACAGTAGGCCTATACAATATATTCACCTTACTCAGTTGCAACTTGCAATTACTATACATTTTTACAGAATTGCAAAATTGTTTACTCAATACAATATACTTCTTTCTGTAATGTTCTGGATGCTGTGTTCTCCATTCTCTGTAGTGTCTAATGAATGCTCTGTAGTGTTTATTTTATTGACTCATGTGTGTGTGTGATCTGAGAGCACTGTTTGATTTTGAGTGCAAGTGAAATGGTTTTGCAGTGATTGTTTGATTTTGATGGAAGAGTCAGAGGTTTCGTGAATTTAGTTTGAGTATTTGGATTTGTGTTTAAGGTTTTGAAAAAAATGAGTGATGGTTTCAAGAAATGTGTTTTAGCAATTCAGAAAAACTGTAAGACTAGTCCACGCCCTCCTAAAACGCCTTGTTTAAACACGCCCCCACATGTCTACATCACTGTGTGGGAAGATTTGCATAACGCAGCCAAAATGTTCACACAAAGAAAGAAGACGTAACTTTATTGTTGCCGCCGCCGCCATGTTGTGAAGACGTTGTGTGTTTCGTTGCGAAAGCAAAAATATTTTGTTTGGCCTTACAAAAGAGGACACCACTAGAAATCAGTGGTTAAGTTGTATTTACAACACTGTTCCAAAACACTTCAACCCAAATATTCAGATGTGTGCAGCACATTTTATGGAGGACTGTTTCCTGATCCTGAGAGAGTAGACTACAATGCCAGGCGGCTGTTCTGACTCACAGTTCACAGACTCACTTTCATATTTAAAGGATTTGCCACTGATGATTCAAACGCAAGTTTTGAGCAGTGTAGAGTAGCGCTTGTTGTTTGTTCTTTTCTCCGATCACAAATGCAGACATGGTTTTATGTTTACACGGCGCGATGCAATGCAATGCGTAAAAAGACAGTATAAGTCATTATAATCCGTAATTATGTCCCCACTGGATGCAACAAATGCCTCGTTTGTAATGGGTTTACTGGTTTTCTAGTCGCGTCAGGGGCGTAACATTTCCGTCACACGCTTGAGGTATTCGGCCAATCACAACGCACTGGATAGCTGGCCAATCAGAGCACACCTCGCTTTTCAGAACGATGAGCTTTGTAAAAACGCGTTTCAAAAAGGCGGGGCATGGAGGAGAAACAATAATGTACAGTATGTGGAAAATAATGTGTTTTTTGAACCTTAAACCACATAAACACATTTCATTACACCAAATACACAAAATAATGTTATTTTTAGCAACGTCATATGACCCCTTTAAATTATTAACAGAGCGATATTTCCAGTCAGGAATTGGCAAACTTTACTTCCTCTTCTGCCCACCCTCGAATCTGGGTCTTCCCCAGGGATCTATTCTAGCACCTCTGCTCTTCTCTCTCTACATGCTTCCCCTAGGTTCAATTCTGAGAAGGCATGGTGTATCTTTCCACTTTTACGCTGATGATACCCAGAACTATCTGCCTATTAAAAGAAACGATCCCTCAGCTATTCAATCCTTATTTGCATGTCTTGATGAGGTAAAACATTGGTTGGCTAGTAACTTTTTAACCTTAAATGACTCAAAGACTGAGGTTATTGTCTTTGGCCCATCTGACAATTTCAAATTTAACACCTCGACCTTGGATAGCCTATCAGTCTTTGAATCAAAGTGTGTCAGGAACCTTGGTGTTCTTTTGGATAATCAGCTCACTCAAGATAAACATGTTTCCTCGGTCATTGCTTCTAGCTTTTTTCTAGCTTCACTTACTTTCTAAAATTAAAAATGTTTTGCCTGAAAAATCTCTCGAGACAGCTGTTCACGCGTTTATTACCTCTCGATTGGACTATTGCAACTTTTTGTATTGTGGCATCTCAAAGTCCCAAGTAGCTCGTTTACAACTGGTCCAAAACACAGCAGCCAAATTTCTTAAGAAAGGCCACAAATACGACCCCGCCACCCCTTTTTTGTGAGCTCTTCACTGGCTCCCAGTTCATTTTAGGATCAATTAAAAAATTATCCTATTTGTTTACAAATGTCTACACAACCTTGCCCCGTGTTACCTATCGGAATTGCTGCATTCTTATAACCCTACTAGAGATGTAAGATCAGGTAATCAAAACCTACTTATGGTTCCTTGCACAAGGTTGAAACGCAGAGGAGATAGAGCATTTTCGGTGATGGGCCCTAGATTGTGGAACAGCCTGCCAGCGCACCTCAGAGCTGCTCCATCTCTATCGGTTTTTAAATCGCTTCTGAAAACTCACTTGTTTTCTTTAGCTTTTATTATAAGTTGAGAGTTTGAATGGTTACTTTTGATCATTTTTTTGTCAGCACTTAGTCAAAACGTGTTTGTTATTTTCAGATGTACATATTCATTCAGGCTTAATTAGTCACTCAACAATGAAGTAAAATAAAGAATGAGCCGCCGTATAATTAGTAACTGATAGCTATTACCTGCTACTACAATACAAAAGTTTGGGTTGGGGTCAGAAAAAAAATATCAAAACATTTTTCAAAAAATCTTACCAATCCCAAACGTTTACGTATTTACTCCATTTTGGTTGCATTTCCCCTGTTGAACTCTGCGTGTTTATGAAAATCCTGTGATTTAGGCCAAGTACATAGGATTATATAATATAGTAAATCTGCCAGAGGACAGCTGTTTCACAGTATTGGTGCAAAGCCACACATTTTAACAGGTGGAAAGATGATTTTCTGAATTCTGTGCATTTCAGATACTATCAGTTCAGCTCTCAGTCTATCATCTGAAAGTGTGTTTCCTGTAATTATATCTCCATCATATTTTGAGACATGTTTTTAATTATAATGGGGAGATTTGAATGCAGATTAGACTTAACGGATAAAGCAAACTAAACTAGGGTGACTGCCAAAAGAACATTTTTTAAAAGGCGTTGGTCCGACCTCACAATCCACAAGACAGCCACAGTGAGCAAAGGTGAACTGGAGAAAATGCCACAAACTGTTAGATTAAACAATGATGTTGATTAATATGAGAGCTTTCCAGAATAAAACACCATGATGCCATCAGACCATGATACTATAGACAAAAATAGATGATGAAACAGGTGAAAAAAAATCACATGTCCTCACATCGACGGAGAGAATTTTGAGCTCTTTTGACTTAGGCCAAAAAACAACCACCTAGCAACCAACTAGAACACCCAGGCAAGCCACTTAACCTCGGACACCAAGAGTGGTACAACAAAAATTGCTCTGTTTCTCAAAAAGCAATACAAATGTTAACAGAATAATAATAATAATAATAATAAATGTATGAATTACGGTGGAAGTGATAGTTTTTACATTTTATTATGTATTTAGCATCTGAATGTTGGACTAGAAACCAATAATCTGCTAATGGATCTAACAGTGAAATGCATTTTCCAAAGATCATAATTGTAAAATCTGCAAGAATTTCCCAAAAGCCAACAGCTAGTCATTTATGTTTTTTTATACATAAAATGACAAAAAGCAGTTTTCGTACCTGTGATTAAATTGTTAGTTTTGTCTAGTTTTTATTGTAATATCATTGTAATGCTATTATAGTTGTATTGATATTGGGAATTCGTTTTCATTTAAAGCATTTTAGTTAAGATTGATTGATAGATTTAGTCTTAGTTTTAGTTATTTTAGTACAAGTTAAACTAAATGGGAATTAGATTGTTGTTATTTTATTTAAAAAAATTTTGGGAACTGATTTTTTAGATGCTCCTGAGTTATGTACAATATATTATATAATAAAATATAATTTTAAATATTAAATGTTTTCTGGGAAGAGATGGTCTTTTCAAATGAATATTTTGGCAGCCTTTACATAGATGACCTTAAAGGTATCAAACAAATGGCAAAAAACAAAAGTCAACTGGTTTCTCTTGGTATTTTCCTCATACTCAAGAAATCATGTCCAAAGGGTTTAATGTTAGAATATTTGACCAAATTTACAATCAAACACTATACACTGATCTTACTAAATCCCAATTAGTGCTCAAAATCAACACTTCCATTCTGTTAAATATTCTTGATCCACTGGTTCTTTTAAGAGCTCTTCTAAGCTTACCAGCGTTCTGCATTTCACCGGTCACTAATGGGGTATTTATAGCAGATGTATCAGTGGGGGCTGGCATCTTCCCATAGGGGCCTGTTTGGGAATGCCTGTTAGGGCACGGTCACTTTCCTAATATATCCCATATCCCTGTTTCAGCTTCAAGATAGCACTCTAGCTCTGCATTCACAGTGTGTATGTGTAAGAGTGTGTGAAACTGTTTATGCGTGTTTTGATGCCGTCGATGAGCTGCTTTGTGACTTTACGAACTTCATATTGATGAATGGTACCATGATGC
>JADLZN010001463.1:0-103728 GCA_018155175.1 Sinocyclocheilus anophthalmus
GGCGGTAAAGGAGTTCCCGCGTCCCGCCAACAAGACCCAGGTATGGGCCTTTTTGGGGTTGGCGGGCTACTACTGATGTTTCATTCCGAACTTCTCCTCTATAGCCTGCTCCCTGTCAAACCTTACCAAGAGGGGCAGCCGGAGAAGATAGACTGGACTCCCAAGACCGAAGCCGCCTTCCAGGCCCTCAAGACGGCCCTGACGTCCTCCCCGGTCCTGCATGCCCCAGACTTCGGCTGCCCCTTCACCCTATATACGGACGCCTCCGGCACCGGTTTAGGGGCAGTCCTCTCCCAGCTCCGGGAGGGAGAGGAACACCCCATAGTCTACATCAACCGGAAACTCTCCCCCGCGGAGACCAGATACGCCACCCTGGAGAAAGAGGCCCTAGCCATAAAGTGGGCAGTCCTGGAGTTAAAACATTACCTGTGGGGCCGCCGGTTCACCCTCATCACTGACCATGCGCCCCTGCAGTGGATGTCCCGGGCAAAGGACACAAACGCCCGGGTGACACGGTGGTTCCTCGCACTCCAGGACTTCTGCTTCCAAGTACAACATCGGGCCGGGGCCGATCACGGGAATGCGGACGGTCTCTCCCGGGGCTGGTCCGGTTGGGCAGGTCTGGCAGGTAACCAGAAATCCCCCCCCGTAATACCCCCACAACGAGTTGTGTGTTTCCCCACAGGACCAAGGCGACGCCTAGGGGGGGGAATGTGGCGAGTATCCCGAGTCCAGCAGATTAGCGTCCGCCCTTGGAAACGCCGCGGCTCCACTGATCACGCGCACCACACTGTGCGTTCAAAACAAAAATCCTTTTCAAAAAAATGAAAAAAAAAATCAAATAAAAAAAATGAATAAAAATTTTTCAAATATCATAAATAACATAACACAAAAAAATTTTTCAAAAAAATTTTTTCAAAATCAAAAACATCCATCTTCATATATATGAATAAAAATGACTGATTTAAAAAATCATGAGTGGCGCAACCTGGAGCTCGTTTCCGCTGGCCTTAAAAGCCAGTGAGAAGAGAAACCAGCGGGGAGTGTTGAGTGTCACCCCAGGGCTCAGGCGGCATTAACGATGTTCTCTTAGTTCACGACTCTGAGGGCACCCAGGGAGAGGATCTGCACCACGGCACTTCAACCCACGAGCACAAGTGTGAAGACGGGCACGAGCACCAGTCATCAGGGCAGTAGTGGTGATCAGTGTGTGGGCAAAATATAAATCACCATACGGGGCTCTTTTCGACCAGTAGTACTGAGTCTGTGTTCTCATTCACCCCGCGACAATATCTTTTAGTGTCCTAAGACCTTTCACAGACCAAATATTAAAGGTTTCATCCATAATAGAAGGGGTAAACATGTGATTTCTTGCTATGGGAGCGTAGATTGATAATTTCTTGAGTGCAAAACTTCTTCTAAATTGTGCCCATATTTTGAATGAATGTTTAACAACTGGATTTGAAGAAAATTTAAATATTGGTTCTGGTGGTGGGAGTTTTGAACAGAGCAGGGCGTGAAGAGAGGCCGGTCGAGATTACATATTTTCTAAAGACCACAACCAATTGGGACCACTATTATTTGATGAATTAACCCAATATAACATTGCACGGATATTAGCTGCCCAGTAGTAATAATGAATGTTGGGTAAAGACAGTCCTCCATGCTCTCAGTGTCTCTGTAAAATACTTTTGTGGATGCGCAGATTTTTCCTGTTCCATATGAATCCGGCAGATATTTTTCCTATTTAGAGCCCAAACTCTGGAATAACCTGCCTAACATTGTTCGGGAGGCAGACACACTTTGTCAGTTTAAATCTAGATTAAAGACAGGTCTCTTTAACCTGTCTTACACATAACACAATAACACTTTTCTAATATTCAAATCCGTTAAAGGTTTTTTAGGCTGCATTAATTAGGTCAACAGCAATGTGAACACTTCTCATAACACCCGATGTACTTGCTACATCGTTAGAAGAAAGGCATCTACGCTAATATTAGTCTGTTTCTCTCTAATTCCGAGGTCACCGTTGCCACCAGATCCAGTCTGTATCCAGATCAGATGGTCACTGCAGTCACCCGGATCCAGTACGTATTCAGACCAGATGGTGGATCAGCACCTAGAAAGGACCTCTACAGCCCTGAAAGACAGCGGAGACCAGGACAACTAGATGAGCTCCAGAGATCCCCTGTAAAGACCTTGTCTCAGACGACCACCGGGACAAGACCACAGGAACCAGATGAGTCCTCTGCACAATGTGACTTTGCTGCAGCCTGAAGTTGAACTGCTGGTTTTGTCTGGCCAGAGGAGAACTGGTCCCCCGACTGAGCCTGGTTTCTCCCAAGGTTTTTTCTCCATTCTGTCAACGATGGAGTTTTGGTTCCTTACCGCTGTCGCCTCTGGCTTGCTTAGTTGGAGACACTTCATTTCCAGCGATATCGTTGACTTGATTGCAAAGATACTATTTAAACTGAACTGAGCTGGATGATGACATCACTGAATTCAATGATGAACTGCCTTTAACTGAAAAATTAATGTTTACTATTGTCATTTTGCATTATTGACACACTATTTTCCTAATTAATGCTGTTCAGTTGCTTTGACACAATCTGTATTGTTAAAAGCGCTATATAAATAAAGGTGACTTGACTTGACTTGAATGATGATATTAATTTGTCTAATAATGAGAAAAAAGATTTTGTCAAAAATATAGGTATGCATTGGAAAAGATATAGGAATCTGGGTAGAATATTCTTTTTATAGTATTTATTCTGCCTCCTAATGATAATGGTAATGGGCTCCAAAGTTCAAAGTCTTTTTTAATGGAATCCATCAGTGGGGGAAATTTGCTTTGTACAAATATTTGTACTTATTAGTGATCCATATACCTAGGTATTTTAATTTATCTTTAGTTAATTTAAATGGTAAAGAGGTAAAAATAATCTGTCTAGCAGCAGAGTTGATAGGCATAAGCTCACTTTTCTGCATATTTGTTTTGTAGCCTGATATTTTCCCAAAAGCATCCAGTAAAGTCAATATTTGTGGCAGACTCTTTAATGATTCAGATATATACAGAAGGGTGTCATCCGCATAAAGAGAAACTTTGTGTTCGGAATTTTCCCTCTGTATACCCTTAATATTAACATCATTCTGTATTGCAATGGCTAGGGGCTCAATTATAGTGTACATAAACTTATTACATAATCCATCTGTATAGTATGTTCATAGTACACCTATCTGTATATCATGCTGATAGTATTTAAAAATCTGTAAATTATGTCCATAGTACTGCCTTATCTGTATATTTATTGTACATTTGTAACATATTGGAGACACTGTATATCCTGTACTTACTGCTTATTGCACTTCTGGTTAGATGCTAACTGCATTTCGTTGCCTTGTACCTTACATGTGCAATGACAATAAAGTTGAATCTAATCTAATCTAATCTAATTACCAATGCAAATAACAAGGGGGATAAGGGACAGCCCTGTCTGGTCCCACGTTCTAGTGAAAAGAAGGGTGAGAGATTATTATTTGTGGGAATTGCTGCTACAGTTGAAAAGTATAAAATTCGGATCCATGATATAAACTTTGTCCCGAATCCAAATTTTTTAAGGGTATAGAAGAGGTAGTCTCACTCCACCCGATCAGCATCGAGTGACAAAAGCACCTCTGGAGTATCAGATGGAGTGGGATGATGGAGGATGTTTAAGAATCTACGTATATTATAAAATGAGTAGTGATTTTTAATGAACCCTGTCTGGTCATCAGATACTAATGAAGGTAATACTGTTTCCAGTCGGTGTGCTAATATTTTGGCAAATATTTTGCTGTCAACATTTAGCAATGAAATCGGCCGATATGAGCTGCATTCTGATACGTTTTTATCCTTCTTATAGATGAGAGATATAATTGCTTGTCTCATAGTCTCTGGCAACGAGCCAGAAGTGGAGGATTCATCATAGAAGGAAAGTAAAATAGGGGCAAGATCAGCAGAATTTTTTTTAAAGAATTCACTTGGAAAGCCGTCTGGCCCCGGTGATTTTCCACTTTGCATAGAGGCTGTTGCTCTCATGAATTCTTCTTTTGATAAAGGACTCTCCAAATATAAAGTAGATTCTCGATCAATAGTAGGGAGACTGAGTTTATTAAAAAAAGAGTCAAATAACGACTCATCCCTACTAGATTCTGAAGTATATAATTATGAATAATATTCTCTAAACCGCTGATTAATCTCCAAGGGATTTGTCAATTTAATGCCCAAATCGTTGTTAATTGTCAAAATGGAATGCTCTGCATTTTGTTGTCGTATTTGGTGTGCTAAAATCTTCCCTATCTTTTCACCATGTTCATATATCTTATGCCTGGATTTATTTAACAGATTTTCTATGTGTTTTGTAGATAATAAATTAAATTCCGACTGGAGAGCCAGTCGTTGCCTAAATAAATCAGGTGATGAAGAATATGCCAAAACTCCATCAAGTTGTAAAATATCATTTTCAATTTTTCTGAGCCGCTCCAGTCGCTTTTTCTTTGCTCTGGCACTATATGATATAATTTGGCCCGAAGATAAGCTTTTAAAGACTTTGTAGTGTCTGGACCAATCCAACACACTATATAGTCTCTTTTTATAACCAATACTCTGGAACCTCAGTTAACAAGCCATATGAGGCCCATGAACCCTTCCCCCCGGAATGCGGAACACCCCAGGAAGTCGAACAGGCTTCTTTTTTGCATGGCAACCAACGCTGATATCAATGGGTTTATTGGCCAAAAGTATGTAAAAAAGCATGGAAAATCCCTGCATGTCCCAAGGAAAAGCAGAGTAGAAATGGACTGTGCTCTAATTAACTCATAGGAAAACCTTTCTTTGAATGAACACACATATTCTTCAGGCCATTGAGTATATTATTGTCATTGTGTATTTTATCTTTTATATTTTTTTAGACTATTTTAGTATGCTTGTGAGGTGACCCATTCCTGATCATCCCTTTTCATTATATGTAATCTTACCTTGTTTAGTAACTATGAATTTGCCTTCTTATTATCGAAACAAGCGTGTATATTATATATTGGTACATAGGCACTATATATTAGGGCCCTGAGAATCGTTAGTAATTTCGATTTAAGTCCATTTGCCAATTACCATGCTTAGAGACAAAGGGTCGTAAACCCTCCAGCAATTGCCAACTCCCGCTTGGAATTTCTGTCTTTTTCATTGGACAAGCCCATCTTGAAAGGCTGAGATCTTCTCCGACCTTAAAGGCCCGCTTCCAAGTGACCCGCCCAGTCGGTGGTTCGGTGAGATGCAGATGAAGATGTGAGAGAATGCTTCAGGATACCAAAGCTTGTGCCAGGCCTTTCGGCCTCGACTTTCCATTCACAAAAAACTCTCTGACTCAAACTGGTTCTTTTCAACAACTAATTTCAGCAAGATCTTGGGCCTTAAAATTGCATCAGGAATCTATTTTCAGACAAACGAGACTTGCAAGTATCAAACTTAGTCTTATTAATTTATACATCAGGTATCATTTGCACCTTTTTACAAAAGTGTTTTTGAACTAAGAATCTGATGTTTCCCTCAGGTTTTAGATCTGCTGAATATGCAAATGTTTTCATAAATTTCATTCCTTATGTCTCTTTCTTTAGTTTTAAACTTTAACCCTTTCCTATACCACTGTATGTGTGTGTGTGTGTGTGTTTGTATGTTAGACCAGTTTATGTGTTTGTTTATGTAGGATGTTAGACCAGTTTTGTGTTTATGTAGTATGTTAGACTAGTTTAAGTGTTATGTAGTTAATAAAACCTTACTTGTCTCACACTTGACGTGTTCATTGTTTACTGATAACAGGAGTCACTGATCATGCAGATTTACGTTACGAACTTATAGAATTGTACAGTAAGAAGTTATTTCCTTAACCAGGAAATTAACGTTCTTAGAATTGACAGACAGTTGGCCCTGAGAGGTCAAGTAAATACTTACTGCGGATCTAAATATTTATAATTAATTTTATTATTACTAGTTATGATTAATTATTCATATTTTCCCATGAGCTGATTCGCTACAGATTCCCAAATTAAACAAGAAGATACTCCTGGAGTCTGATTATGTGCTAAATATTCACTTATTTCTAATGATATGAATTTGAGAGAAGCAGTGTATTAAATCGCCATGGTCGATAGTCTTTATACATAGTTGGCATATTTAGGGTGATTAATAACGGTGCATGATCTGATATTACTATTGCATGATATTCACATTTACTGACTAATGGAAATAATTCACTATCTAAGAAAAGATCATCTATACGCGAATAAGTCTTATGAACTGGTGAATAAAAAGAGTAGCCTCTTTGGCCTGGATTTTGGAATCTCCAAACGTCAATCATTCCATAGGTTTTAAGAAGCTGGTTAATCACTTGTGTTGTACGAGTTGGTACCATAGTTTTGGGGGAACTACGGTCTAGTGAAGGTGACAGCACACAATTAATATCTCCTCCTAGTATTAGATGGTTTGTATCTATATTGGGTATTCGAGAAAAAAGACCAGTAAAGAATGCACTGTCATCCCAATTAGGTGCATATGTTTGCCAAAACTACTGGAGTGTTATTTAGTCTACCCACTACTATTATATAACGACCCGCTGGGTCAGCCTCAATTTTTGACATGACAAATGAGACCGTTTTGCTAATGAGAATGGCTGTTCCTCTAGATTTAGAGTGAAAATTAGAGTGAAATAATTGCCCCACCCATCCTCCTCTGAGTCTGAAGTGATCAAAGGTGTTCAAGTGGGTTTCTTGTAGCGATATCTATATTTAGCTGCTTTAGGTGTGAAAGTACCTTTCTACGTTTCACTGGATGATTTAGAGACTTGACATTCCAATTTACAAGATTTACCTGGCAAATGCCTGATATGTTGACTCCAGCATTCTGTGATTTCGCCATTAGAGTATTTGAATTTAGGTACTAAGGTTTTATTTGAAACAGGCAGATGAGACCCCTTCATTAATGAAAAAAAAAAGTAGTATTAAATCAAGTGCAACAGTTACCCATTCCCAATCACCAACTAGAACATGGTGAAAAATTAACCCCTCGCAGCAATATCCACACATCAAAAAGAAATAACAATAACAGTATTCCAATAAAATGTTTCTGATTTTAACATTCTAACTATAATTATCCTTGTCCTCAAGGTTATGCATTCAGCCACAGTCTCTGTATAGGTGTAATGTTTATGTATTCACTCAGAAATTATGGCATGAAGTGGGGACAGAGGAAAGATAGAAACATGGTATTTTACTTAATTATTCAGTCCTTGTGATCGAGCCTCCTCAGAGAATATTATTTTTCACATAAGTCATAGCTTCCACTGCATCCTGAAGCTGCTTTTCGGTTTCGTTGTGGGTGATTCGGAGTTTAGCCGGGCGGAGAATACCGTAACGGACACCTTCTCTGCCTCGTAGTAGTTTTCTGACTTCGTTAAACGCCGATCTTGCATGGGCCACGCTCGGTGGATAGTCGGGGAAGATGAGTATTGTTGAACCCTTGTAACGAAGTGGTCCGGTTTCATGAACACAGCGGAGAATGTCTTGATAGTAATGCAATTTGCTATGATTGCTCTTGGTTTACCATCTGCCCATTTTGCCTGGAGGGTGCGATGGGATCTGTCGATCAGCACATCTTTATCCATTTTTAGGGTGTCCTTAAGCAGCTTCGACACTGAAGTTTGGGAACATGCGCCAGATTCTTCAGCTATATTCAGTATGCGAATATTTGACCTTCGCATTCGCCCTTCCATGTCCAAGTACACATATCGTCCGAGCAGCCGGATAGCCCTTGTTCCATGTCTGATATTGTCGTTTTAGTTGTTTCTAAGTCTGAGCGACGAGCCGAAGCGTTGCTTGCTATCTCTGATTTAACTGCTTGTAGCTCTGATTTAACCATGTCAAATTCGTTTGACAGCACATTCTTCAGCTCTGTATGAAAGAGCGCGCTTATTTCCATCTTGATGGATGAAATTAGCTCAGCTTTCAAATCCATAAAGTCAGTATGTTCGGCTGATTCGGACATCATGCTAGGTGCGTTAGCATCCGTTTTGCTAGCAGCGGTTTTTCCCGTGTACTTGTATTTGCGTAGACTGCTCGCCATTTGGAATCGTAAAGGAACAAATCGTCTCATGTGAAGTAATAAAGTCTTGAGTATTTGCAATGTATCATATTTTCGGTCAAGGCGCCTTAAGAAGTGGAATAAATACATTTTTGCGCAGAGCTCACCAAACTTGTGACCTATTCCATTGCCTGCTCACTAGCGCCCCCGCAATAGTTCCACTTTAGCACAATCAAATATACATCAGTATATCTTTATTTGGACTTCAGCACTACTTCTGCACAATTTAAGTGAATTAAGTACAAAATTAGTTGTTCCAATTTAGCAGACTTTAAGTTTAGTATAATAAAATTACAATTGCAGGGTATTTTTTATTAAGTACATGCAGTTGTAGTTTACTTAGCATGAAATTAATGTATTTCAAATACATTTTAGTATATTTAGTTTTCACTAGGGCAGTTTAAAAAGCACTGATTTATACCTCTTAAAATACAGATGCCTATGTTTTTGGGAGAGAAACTTTGCTTTAGCCTTTGCCCTAGTTAGAACTAAGGCTTGTGCAAGCTGGAGGCCTTTATTCTGCGAACAAACAGAACCTTGAGCCCTGGTGTTCTTCACAGTCTGAATTCACCGAGCAATGACACTCCGGTCACAGCCAGAGACATGCCTGAAAATACTGATCGTTCTCGCTGATGGATGGTAATGGGAACCCTCAGTATAGACCTTTGGAGTGTATTACTCATCACTGCTAATGAGGGTGCCGGTGACAGCCAGTGAGTCAGATGTTCTTTAGATGTATTCTGTGTTATCTGTGAAATAAGAGGATTAGCGACAGTTTTCAAATGGCACATTTTTGTCAATGGCTATTTTAAAAGGTATGATTACATTTATGAATGGCTACAGTAAAAAGGAGATAATTTTAATTCAAACGACAGCACATTCCCTCTGAGATTCCTAAATTAAGTGGATTTGGAAGTGGAAATTCCAAAAATAAAACATAAAACTGTTGTTTATTTTATTTTATTTGTGTGTGTGTGTGTTTTAAGTTATTATTATTTCTTTCCGAAAATTAAGTTAACGATTATTGCAAGCAAAAAAGTGTTTCTGTAAAATACTGTTGCCCAAATTCACATTTGGTCAGTCAGAACGAGAATTATTTTGACTGTTTTTCCGTCAGTAAGACTTTTTTCTAAGTGCCCTTATTCTGCCATTTTTAAAGTTCCTAAAATTGTTTTGGGAGTCTCCTACAATAGGTTTACATGCATGCAAGGTCAAAAAATGCTTTCATTTCTCAAAATATGCATTTAATATCACCTCATATTCTAACGATTCTCAAATGATTCTTCAAAGCAAATCTAAGATTCAGTCGCTACAAACCCCTCCTTTTCTTGAGTCTACCTTGCTCTGATTGGTCAGATGGCCCAGACTGTTGTGATTGGTCACCCGCGTGCAGCGCGTGTTGGAAACCATACGCCCTCTGCAATAGTTCTGTATTTTAAACACTCAAAAAAATATAAACATCTGTTATTTCTCATACTTACAGGTTGTGGAATCAGCTGGTCTAAATAAACTGTTTACTGAGCCATTTTTCTAAAGCAAGCGTTTTGTGAATCCCGCATTGAAGATTAGAGAAGCAGTTGTCAGTTAAATGACGGGAACACAAAAAAAGATTGGGGATGTACTGCTGTGGCACAGTAGAAAAAATGAATTTTAAGCACTGAATCTTTGCAGCCTATCTTTTTGGCAGGACAATAAAAAAATTACATTACAGCGAGCCACAGCTCTTCTTCGCCATGAACCACATGAACAAGCTACAGTATTTGAGGGTGGGTCAACTTGTTCGCTGCCGGCCAATGAAGAACAGACGGGCATTATGCAAATGTGTTACCCTGTGACGTGTAGCCACAACAGAAGTGCAATTTGAATTACTGATGACTCGTTTAGGCTTTTCAGTCGATTCTTTCTTTTGGGAGACAATAACTTTTTATCGTGCACTTTTGGCTTTACAACTTTGCAGATTGTTTGCATTCACATACAGCTACACACTGCATGAAAGGCAATATTCGGTACTCGATTCTGCACTTTTAAAGAAATTAATGCATTTATTAGGATGCACTAAATAGATCAAAATTGACAGTAAAGAAATTTATAATTTTATAAATATTTCTATTTTAAATCAATTTTGAACTTTTGAAATTTCATGCTGAAGAATGTTGAAAAAAATGTTTCACAATTTCAAAAAATAATAAGAAATGTTTCTTAGCATGAACACATAATGAAAAAGGCTATTAGAAGGATCATTGTGACACTGAAGACTGGAGCAATGACATGGATAAATTTATCACATGAATAAATTACATTTTAAACAGAAACATTTTAAAAACAAATAAACAAATCAAAATACTATATATTTTTTTACTGTTTTTTTATCCTTCCAAGACCACAGTTTTGTAATGGTAGTGTTTTTTTGTGTATGTGTGTGTGTGTGTCCATTCAGTGCAAATGCATGGTGATCCCTGGCTGTCATGTACTGTCAATTTTGCTTGGTTTACTGCAACCTATATAGGTAAGATGGAGAAATGTTCCCAACGAGCTTCCTGCTAAATTTTCATCATTTAGATGATTGAGTTTCGTTTTTCAGGGGTGCTTTTGCAGCCTTCAAGATGTTATGTAAGTGAATGTATCGTAAAAATAAAACACAACAGTCAGAAAAAAATAAAAAAACAGAATCACTGAGTTGGAAAAAGGAGCACCCCTTTGTATCAGTATTTTGTTGAACCACCTTTTGATTTAATCACACCCGTTAGTCTGTTGGGATGTGACTTTACTAACTTTGCAATATTTGCCCACTCTTCTTGGCAGAACTGCTCAAGTTCAGTTAAATTTGATGGTGACCGTTTGTGGACTGCAGTCTTCAAGTCATTTCACAGATTTTCATTGGTGCTTGGGCTCTGACTAGGCCGTGCAAGGACATTCACCTTTTTCTCCTTCAACCACTGTGTGCTCAGTTTTGCTGTGTGCTTTGGGTCATTGTCATGTTGGAAGGTAAACCTTCTTCCCATTGACAACTTTCTGGCAGAGGGCAGCAGATTTTCCTCAAGAATTTGACAGTATTTTGCCCCATCCATTTTTCCTTCTATCCTGACAAGTGCTCCAGTCCTGCTGCAGAGAAACACCACCATAACAGGATATTACCACCTCCTCGCTTTACTGAAGGAATGCTGTTATTTGGACAGTGAGCTGTATTGGATTTCCGCCAGAAATATAATTTGGTGTTGATGCAAAATAATTCAATTTTAGTCTCAACTTGCCTCAGAATCTTCAAGGTGTGTTTTGGCAAAGCTCAGTTGGGGTTGCTGTGTCCCTTTGTATCCTTTTGTATCCATCTCCTGACTTGTGCCTGTCCACAACTTTATCCCGGAGATCTTTTGACAGTGCCTTGCTGCCCATAGTTGATTGTTTGTTTCAGTTACACTACCAAGGACTGAAATGCTCCAGGAAATCTCTTTTCATGCTGAGCTAATCAAAATGACCACAGCTGATCACAGTTGAAAGTCAAATGGCTTTGTGTGCCATTGAGAAGGTGATTAGCTACACATTTTTTACAAGTCATTTTTAGGAGGGGGGTGCTTCTTTTTCCAACTCAGTGATTCTGTTTTTTCATTTATTATTATTTTGTTTTTTTCTGACACGTTGGTCTTATATCTTTTACTTGGATATTATAAGTAAATACAGCTGGATAAAACAAAAAACTGTGTCCGTCTTCATTTCAGACTGCAAAGCAACTAAGTTTGCGTTTACACTGCGTCCCATTATAAGTCTTAATGCACAGATCCGATCTTTTGACCATATCCGATTTTTTGGCACGTCTGTTTACATTCACTTTAGACACGACTGGTATCCGATATCTGTGTTTACATTAATTTCCACCCAAAAGGATTGTCTGCAGTGATCACTTTACTGTGCACATGGTAGACCCTTGGGTTTTGAATGGCCGTGCTATTAAATTATTTATATAATTCACGTCGAGTGGCTATTATTATTTTCTAGCATGGACATATGTCATGAATGTTTTGCAGCACAAAATCTGACTGAACGGATAAAGACCGGAAAATAACGGTAATTTTAATTTGTTAGACTATTTTATCTACAGCTCGTTGGAGGTAGAATTCTTTCGTGAAATAAAGATGATATTTATTGAAATGAATTCGAATTAAGGAGAGAGAGAGAACGAGAACGAACGCATGCACGCAAGTTATCCCCCATTGCTGAGAAATATATTTATCTTTTAAAGCTTTTGTATTTTATTGATTTTGTTTTTTTTTTTTTTTTTTTTTGCAAACTTCTGGGCGGGGGTTTGCCAAACCAGCTCCTGAATGTCCAATTTCTTACCTATAAAAAGTTTCCATCTCAATAAAATGCGAGCGCGTACAGCACGCCGGCATTAAAACGGCATTAAAAATCTTTATGAGCAAACGTGTCGCCCTCGCATTTGGAGTTCTGTGGAGAATCGGATATGTATGTTTAGATGTAGGTCGGATGTCCAGATATCAGATGTGTATCCGATTAAAATCCACATTTGGAAGTGGCTCAGATAAGATGGAAAAAAATCGGATCTGGAGCGGGTTTTTGTGTTTACACGTGTGCAACAAATTCCGATCTGTGTCAGATGTGAGCGAAAGATCGGATTTTTTGTGCCAGTGTAGACGCAGCCAAAATCTGATTATTTTAAAGGGGGGTGATTCTTTTCTACACCCACTGTATATCATGATGATAATGATGATGCATCATCCATTATATTAGGGGAACTAAATGGAAACATTTGTTAATTTTGTTTTTATTGCACAACATTAAAAATCATGAGAGTGGCCCATCTTGTCCCACTACCTCGGGCAAAAATACCCCTTGCATAAACCTATCCTAACTGTCATCTGGTTTTAAAAGAATATAAAAAAATATATCTTGGTGTACTTTATAATCTTTTTTTTTTTTTTACATTAAAAGGGTGTCATTAATGTGAAATGCTGAATCAAATTTTCCATTTGAATTAGTTAATTCATTATTCAATTCAGTAACTAAATAAGGGCACCAAGTGAGCTGCCATTGATGTTCTCTCAAAAAAATGACATGACATTTCTGGAGTGTCTATAAACAAGAAACCTATATAATTTTATTTTGTTTCGGCAAAATTCATCCAGCCTTGAGATGTGAAAATATTCAAGGCTGGTAGTCTGGCACTAATTTCTAATATTTCTAAAAATGTTAATGTTTTGATTTGCTAAAACTGGTTAAAATCACTTATAATACCAACAGCACTTTAATATAATGCACATGGCCATGACTGCTAATCATCAATGGCTCAGTTTTCTGAGGAGGCGAAAGGAAATGAGACCAGCTTGCAGATGACCTCATATCCTGCCACACAAAATAATAGTTTTTCTAGGTTTTAGGGGTTTGGACTACAAGAACAAAATCCTCCCAAGTGTCCAATTTAGTAGGAACGTGAAATAAAATACATAATAACAATCTTCAGTGAATTTCAAATTGAATATTAGTGAGAACGTCCAATCTGAACTTTGAGGAAGCGCTCTGCGTTCTCTTTTGTAGTGTTTGTAGTCATTTGGTACAACGCAGGCATGAAAACTTTCCAATTCTGTAACTGAATGGAACTGAACTGTTTGATGTCAGTATTTTTTGGGGAGTTTGAGAGTGAATTTGACAGCTTCAGTGTGTGATGTCTGCCTCATTACGCACATCTGTGTATTTGATCAGTCTGTTCTCATATCTTCAATTCACAGAGTGGCTGGATGACCTGAAAAAAATCACTTTATTTTTGGCAGACGTAATTTTTGGGCTGAGCAGAAAAATGAAACCCAATAAGTGCTGGATTTAAACTGCCAATGGCTCATCTGGTCAGATCAGTAGAGAATTTTTCAACATTTTGTTGAATGAATTGTGTGTGTGTTCTTGAATTCATGCAGTGGCGTTTGTGGAATGTTGTGTTTTGTTTTCTGGTAGTGGAATCGGCTGACATTTATTCCAGAGCAGTTAATACCATGCAAATGCTGATTACATTTTTTATTTAGAAGTTAATACTTTATGTAGTAAGTATACAAATATCAGTGTACTAGTAGTATACTTGTAAGTTTACTATTTCAATACTCCTTGGGACTAAATTGGCCCACTTTCTAGTATATAAAAGTATACTTTTAAGCATACTTTAATTATAACAGTAGTAAACTTTGAGTACACAACTAGTTTACATCAAAATGTTTAGTTTGTACTGCAACTATACTAAAAGTGAACATAGGTATACTGATAGTTTACTAATTAAATACTTGTAGTAGCATTTTAGTACTTTTTGAAGTATAGTCTCAGTAAACTACTTTAGTTGTTTTATACTGCAAGTTTACTCGTAAGTTTTCTTTAAGTGAATTTTATATCATACTTTAAGTATACTACTGTCTCTATTTAGGTATTCATTTGTATATATTTTGTTATATGAATATCTGAACATTCAAAAGAAAGAACAGGGTATCTGCTTGTAAACAAAAACATTTTATTCTAGCTTCATGCATTCTTTTTTAAACACTTGAATGTGGATAAGTTTCATAAATAAAAAATAAAGAAATAAACACAATTTTGAACAAAAAGCTGAAAAAAGACTATGAATTGGATTTAGAATGATAATCAAAACATAGATAGAGTCGATCAACACCCCAAAGCTTGACAGTCATTATTACCTCTTCATTGGTCGACATTTTATTCCATAATGTTACACAGTTTTGATGCTGTTTTATGTCTGATGATCATGCTAGATTACATGTGGAAGCATTTGTTTTTGGTTTCTTCTTCACTTGTGTTTTTTTTTAATTCTGTACAGAAGATGTGTACTAGCACCCCCTCCCGTATAACAATGAAAACACGGATTCTAGGAGCACAATTATAGCTAAAATATATTTAGACTTTTTCTAAGTATAAGTCAAGTATACTTAAATGTAATTTTAAGTATATTTCTGAGAAGTACATAAAGCCCATTTCTGAGAAGTACATACAAAGTAGACTAAAAGTATACTTTCCTATTTTTAGTTTAAAAGAAGTATACTAATAGCACACTTGAATAAACTTCTTTTTCGTAAGGGATCATCCATCCATAATATTACAAAGGCCTAAGGCTGATGATACACGGGGCAACTTTTTGAGCAATGTGTATGTTGCCATCAACGGGCAACCAGGTGAGACACAGGGCCCGCGACCGATCTAAAGTATCCAGATAGAAATTTGTTACCCATTCTCAATAGGAAAAGTGTGTATCATCAGACTTAAATACTTTATTCTAAGGGTATGAACATTTCTATACCATTTCACCCAGTGACATTTTTCTCTGTAATTGTTTTAAAGGGTCATGAAGTGTGTCTTCAGAGACAGAAAAAAAACCCTGTGGGGAAATCGGTTACTGTTGGCACACAAACCTTTTTAGTCATACAGAAGTGATGATGCGATATGAATGATGAATATGCGATCCAAGTTGCGATAAAACTTTAAGGGGTCTTAAATTAATATGATTTCAATCACTTGCGTTAAATAGTCTTTAGTTACAAAAAAGTAACTAAACAAATCAAACTCAGCAAACAATATGTAAGGAGTGCATTTTTTTAAAATATGTTTAATATTTGACATTTTAGACTTTTTAATAACAATAGTAATAACAATAATACGGGACTTGTCTTTTAACTTATGAAAAATGTAGTGTTTCTGTGTGAAAAACAGCATATCTGACGATTGACAGATTTGATTGCAAATGAATTGCTGTGGACTGTTTGCCCTAAACAGTGTAGCGTCTCGACCAATCTGACACACTAATTTTTATTTGATTTAACAAATCAATTATTCATTAGATTAACAAATCGTCACAGTCCCCTCACTCAATAAACTGGATGCCAGGATTTCTGCTGAACACCACCCCCCCTTTGGTCACCATGACAACTAATCATGATATCACTGGTTTGATGACCCCCCAGGAATGTGAGTAGGATAACCCACTCTTTGTCCCTATAGGAGAGGCAGAGCAGAAATGGACTTTTCTACTAATTAATTCATAGGAAAACTTTCTTTGAATGAACAACACATATCCTTCAGGTCATTGTGGATATTATGTCATCGTGTATTTTGTCTTTGATATTCTTAGACTATTTTAGTATGCGTGTGAGGGAACCCATTCCTGATCATCCTTTTTCACTATATGTAATCTTACCTTGTTTGGTATCTATGAATTTGCCTTCTTATGATCGAAACAAGCGTGTATATTATATGTTGATACCTATGTAACATATTAGTGTTCTAAGAATCTTTACTAATTTGTGCATCAACACCCAAGCGAATTACATATGCGAAATACCATGCTTAGAAACAAAGGGCCATAAAAACGCAGAACTCCCACTTGAGATTCCGGACTTCCTCATTGGACAAACCCATCTTGAAAGGCGGAGATCTTCTCAGACCTTAAAGGCCCGGCTCCAGGGACACGCCCCAGTCGGTGGTTCGGTCAGATGCAGATGAAGATGTGAGAAAACATTTCAGGATACCAAAGCATTGTGCCAGGCATTTTTTTCGGCCTTGACTTTTCCATTCACCACAGATTCTCTGACTCAAACTGGTTCTTTTCATCAACCAACTTCAGCAAAGATCTTGGGCCTTAAGATTGCACCAGGAATCTCTTTCAGACACTCTTTCGCAAGTATCAAACTTAGTCTTATTACTTGACACATTAAGTATCAGTTGCACCTTTTTACAAAAGTATGTTTGAACTAAGAATCTGACATTTCACTACACTGACGAGTAGATCTGCTGAATATGCAAATGGTTCCAAAAATGTCATTCCTTATGTCTCTTTCTGTCACGATTAAACTTTAACCCTTTCTATACCAACTGTATGTGTGTGGTTTTGTGGTTATGTGTATGTTAGATCAGGTTTTAATGTGTTTTTATGTGTATGTTAGACCAGTTTATGTGGTTATGTAGTATGTTGGACTAGTTTAAGTGTTTATGTAATTAATAAAACCTTACTTGTATCACACTTGACGTGGTTCTTTGTTTGCTTATAACTGGAGTCACTTATTATGCAAGATTTACGCTACAAACTTTTTGTAGAATTGTACAGTAAGAAAGATATTTCCCTAAACCAGGAAATTAATGTTCTTAGAATTAACAAGACAGTTGACCCTAAGAGGTCAGCTAAATATCTACAGCAGAACTAAATATTTATAATTAATTATAACTAGATATGATTAATTATTCATATTTCCCATGAGCTGATTCGTTCACATCAGCTTATATAATAAATACCAGAAAACAATCAAAATATTTTTCTGTTAACACTTACAATAGGTTCATCGTTAACTACATTAGTTAACATGAGACTAATAATTAACTGCACGTATACACGTTATTAATCTTTGTAATGTTAATTTCAACATTTACTAATACATTATTAAAATCTTATTAACATTAGTTAATGCACTGTGAACTAACATTAACATCTGTATTTTTATTAACTAACATTAGCGTAGATTAGTAAATACAGTAACATGTCTTGCTCTGTTTAGTTCATGTTAATTAAGTAGTTAACTAATTTTAACTAATGAACCTTATTGGAAAGTGTTACCAGTTTTTCTTTTAAAGCCCTTTGGTGATTTCTATTCATGCTTTAATCTGCATCATGAAATAATTCCGTAATTTAATTCATACTTTTGAGGTCTTGGTAAATGTTAATTACTTATTGTAAAGTGTTACCATTTTTCTTTTAAAGGCACTTTGGTGATGTCTATTCAATGCTTTAATCTGCATAAATTGAAATAATTCAGTAATTTAATTCAGACCTCTTTTGAGGTCTTGGTAAATGTTAATTATGTATGCAATTATAATTATTTGATTAATTTCAGCTAAATTTGATTTGAAAATGTTCTGCTTTTAAACCCTCCAGAAACCATTGCCTGATAAACGTCCATTGTAAGTGCATTACTGGAACCAGTTTTTACAAACTGAGGTCCGAGTCAAAGTTAGTTTCTCTGATAATCAACAGTATGTCACAAATTATGTATTGTGATAGAGCTTAGCTTGTTTTGAACCCAGAATATTCCTTTTAAATGTCTTTAAAACTTTTGAAACAGAGCTATGTGCTGTATTTCGAGAGAATTAAGTCTGATCTTCATGAAAATCTGATTTTCATTCCTGACTGTTCCTGAGGCAACAACATCTTGAACATTTCTAGGATCTGGTTAGACATTTCATCACTGTGTGTCTAGTTTTTTTTTTTGCTTTGTCCTCTTCCATTTCATGATGATTTGAGTTACAACAAAGTCTTCTGAAGGTGGTTTGTGAATGGTTTACTGAATTGTGGAAGAGCGTGCATGCTGTTCATTTCACAGCGAGTTCTTCCCCTCATCTGGTCTCTAACACTTGCTCATTCTCTTACGACACGTTCTTTAAACCACTCTCTGGTTTTGCGCTAAATGCTACACTCTTTTCAATACACACAATAATGGAGTTCCAGGAAGTGGTGGGGGTGGAGAGAATGAATGAGGGACAGTTTGTGTAACCTCTGTCTTTCTGTCAGTCTGTCCGCAGGCGTATTTATGACGACTTCCCCGTTACACAATTCCCTTTCTGTAAACATACAGTGTCAATACATTTGAGAATATAAGAACATCTCCTGTATTTAAAATGTCTTTGGACTTGAAATGTGTTTTTTTCCCCAACCAGAATCATATTGGAAGTGTGTCCAAATGAGATGTCCAGTGTAGGTAAACATACCTACACTGGACCAAATGGACATCAATGGTAACCAAAACAGTTTGTTTACCAACATTCTTAAAAAATAAGAAAGTCATACAGGTTTGGAATGACATGAGTGTAAGTAAATGATGATATCATTTTCATTTTTTGGTGAACAATCTCTTAAACAAACAAGATATATGATTTGATGATTTCACTGAAAATATCAAGCTGAGGTTACATTTTATTTGATTAGCATGTGTTTTCATTTTCATATACACATCTTGATTGCTCAGCTAGTTACAGGTTTTGGCCCCTGTCTGGTCAAGATTTACTGCAGGATATTGAATATGTGTTTCAGTATGACTCCCCTTGGATTGCGGGCTCATTAGGCTCAAGTCATCCTCTCCCTGTGCGCTCTCTTAATTTCACTTACTCATTCATATTTCAGTGCCTCATAATTAATAGCCTCATCCTGTCAGAGCTCATTAACGGTGACATGATAGTGTTTAATTATGAGCTCAGTCAACCCTTACATTCCACCCTGTCACATAGTTAATAGGAAGTTAAGTTTAATCTGGAGACAGATCTCTCTTTGTCTCAGTAATCGCCACTAAATCCCTCTTTTTTTGTCTATTCCTGGGTCTTTTTCTTTTTTCTTTTTCTTTTCTCAAGTGTTTGGCTGGCTAGCATGGTTACACTGACAGTATTATTACACTAGATAGTCTGAAATATATTCAAAACCAAAACTGCAATTAGAAAAATATTTATATTAATAAGGATTAACCTAACATGTTTAGGTTAATCCATCAGTTCCATATTTGAGGACCACATCAAATTAGGCTGGTCCTCTCGCCAAACCAGTAATGTATTCAGTGTTTGCACTAACAACAATCTCTGAAGAAATCTGGTATACTTTTTGTTTGTTTGCATTTTGTACTTGAAAGAAGTGGAAAATAGCTTCTGTTTGTGAGCTGGCTTTGAAGAGAATTACAGGAATTACCAGAAGTTACACTAGACATTGACAAAGATGCTGTGTAATACTGGAAATTGTCATTTTTATGTCTACATTTCATGTGACCAAAGAGTGTTTTCTTGCAGGAATTCCCACAATGATTAAAAAAATCTTTATTTACCCATTATTTACTCAAAATGTTATTTGATCTGTTTCTATTCAAAAGTTTGGGGTTGGTAATATTTTTATGTTTTTGAAAGAAATCTCTTATTAAAAGTCTCAAAAGGCTGCATTTATTTGATCAAAAATACACTAAGAACAGTATTATATCCTTTCCTATTTCCTATTTTAATAGATTTTAAAATGTAATTTATTCCCGTGATGCTAAACTAATTTTCAAGCAACTTGCTCCATTCTTCAGTGTCACTTGACTCTTCGGGAATCATTATGCTCATATATCAATATGCTGATTTGGTGCTCAAGAAACATTTCTTTTTATTATCAAGGTAGAAAGTAAGTTGTGCTGCTTAATATATATGGTGAAAAGAACAGCATTTATTTGAAATAAAAACAAATTGTAACAATATACTTTACTGTCATTTACTGTTTGCAAACATTTGAATGGTATTGTATTTTTTTACTTTTACAGGCCATTTTGACGAACATGAATGACATTTTGCTTTTTTGAAGATTATTGTTGAATAATAACTTGAATGTCTCTCTTTCTTTCTCACTCAAAGTCCTTAGTAGACTTGAGAAATAGTGCAAAAGTCATTTTGTCTACCTTAATGGTGCTCTTTGTCCTTTTCGATGGAGGACTTTTAAAAAGGACCCATCGAAAAGGACAAAGAGCACCATTAAAGTAGACAAAATGACTTTTTCTCGAGTCTACTAAGGACTTTGAGTGAGAAAAAAGAGACATTCAAGTTATTATTCAACAATAATCTTCAAAATGTAATCTTCAAAAAAGCAAAATGTCATTCACATTTGTCAAAATGGCCTGTAATGGCCGGTTATTTCCCAAATATTCATGATTTTTAAAATTGCCATACAATTTGACCAGCCCATGCAGGTTATTGTATGAACGGCAGATTGACAGTATAAAACAAAATTGGAGAGCGTTATTTGTAAGCTATTTTCCTAAAGTTTATGCAGCTCTGCCGAACGTGAATGTAAAGTGGTAGAAGATGCTCTCAATGGAGTAGAAAGATATTTTTAGCTAGTGTTAGAACTATGGGAGGTGAGAGGAGGATGTTTAGAGTTTAAATCTAATCTAGAGCATCAGTTTAAAGGCTTTCACTGTGGCCTGTGTTTGACAAGATCCATTTAGACTGACAGTCAACATCTGGAAAAGGTTGCCTTTTTTCCCTATACAGTGTGTTATGTAAACTCTTTTTATACATGAATAAACAATTGTGTAACTTATATAAAAAAGGAAACAATGCAGAGAAAATATGTTATTAAATATTTATTTTACCATTCATTTGTATGCTTTTTGCTCTCGTTCTCTTTAAGGTGGTGCTGTGGGCCAGGGCGCTACACTCTTAAAAATAAAGGTGCTTCACGATGCCATAGAAGAACCTTTTTGTCTAACATTTTGAGAACCTCTCTCTCTCCATCACATGACTAAATATTTTGTTAAATACAGCTGCCAGTGATTGAGATATGCACATGAGAAAAGTTATAGGGCCATTCTCTGTCATATCAACCCAATCTCAGAAGGTTACCAGGCTAAAGTGTTTGATTCTGTTAATTTTTTTTTCTGAAGAAAGGCAAACACTAACAGTGATTAAAGCCAAAACATTAAATGTCATGGATGGATATTTACTGAGTTATCCACTATTTTGTAGAGGGGGGTTAAAATGACAATTTTCACTTGAGATTTGAGCCAAATTACAGGGGAGAAAATGACTTTATAAAGATGGCAGCATCATTATGTTATTTTTACACAGCGACTGGTAAGTCTATTAGTAAACTCTGTTGACTTTAGCAATCCTTGTTGCATTATGTTCAAAAATGGGCACATGGGAAAATGGGCACTTTTTGCATTTTTTTTTATAACTAAAAGAGTTTGCATGACTGTGTCTCAACATGATTTTAGATTCTGATTCGTAACAGACTTTTCTTTTGGTATCTTCGTTTTTAATGTTATATGGTAGGGTCTCAGCGATATGGGGATCTCAATGTGTCTCCATGTGCAAATTGTTGAATTTTACCCATTTTCAATGCTCGAAAACTAAATGTAGGTCACTGTGCGTATGTTACACTTTTAAGAAGGATGCGATGTCCGTTCTTGGGGCAACACATTTATTTCTGTTAAAACAACATGAAAAACACCAGTTAAACACGGAGCGCTTTTCGTTGCGTGTACACTGACACTCATCACATACTGAATGCTACTTCTGTTCTGTTAGTCAGCTACCTTAACAGAGTATTGTAACAATAACATGTCTGATAGTGCAAATGTCTACACAGATACATGGCAATGGACACATTACTCTGTATACCACACAGTTATCCAGTAATACCTGCTCTAAATCCACAAACATTGTAACAATGCTCACTCTCACAAGGTATACAGGAAAGGTAATATGAATAACATCACTAAAGTATCACAAACTCCTTTACAATGAGCACAATTAATGTATAAACTCAAACATAACTATGAAAATAACTATTTAATATATATCCACATTACTCCAGTGTTGATAACGGTATGAAGCCGTATTAACACCCTTTTTAATCACCGTTTTAATTGTTTTTAATCACAGCTTTTAATCTTCTGTGAAATATGCTAATGACTTTATTTCATGAACTAGATTTTAACCAAACACCAGTTACTGTGTTTTTCATAACAATCTGACAAAATGATTAATAAAAGCATTCTACCACTGAATCTTACTTGAATTCTTATTAACAGTACATACTGAATGTGCTTTTAAATGTAATGGCTGACAGAGTGACTCTAAATGAAGCTTTATAATGTTAATGTGTTATCACAGACACATGTGTTTCTTTTGACTCGGGCTGTATGCCATTCCACACAACTAATCAATGTTCGTTCACATCTATTTAATTCAACATCATTCCTCGTTTTGCATTCTTATCTCAACTCTATGTATTTTTTTAGACATTTACTTCTCACTTTGCTCGTGCTGAAAGTTACTGGTCTTTCTTGGAGTGGATAACACTCTCGTCCGCCATTTTATGTACAACACTCTTAATCACGGTTAAAGTTAACATTTCTTAATATCTCTGGTGCGAACTACGACTCTATAAGAACAGAGTACTGTTGGGCATTACTACAGTAATGATTATTGTCAGCTTACCTGTTAAAACAACATGAAAAACACCAGTTAAACACGGAGCGCTTTTCGTTGCGTGTACACTGACACTCATCACATACTGAATGCTACTTCTGTTCTGTTAGACAGCTACTGATGCGTAGTGTAAAGCTTGGGTGCCCCCTGCTGGCGAACCTGAGTTTCACAAGAACAATTTTATGCAGAACACCGTGCAATCCCGTAATGCAAGTTAATGTCAAAATAATTTTCATTGTTCTCAGACAGCGTCATTACAGACTTTAAAATTTGAAGGGCATTTTTTTTATGTCTTTTCTTTTTTTAATACTGAGCGCTACACTCTCCCCAACAAAATTAAATGTCTCCTGACATTTCCGGGAACAACTAAAGCATTTGCTTAAAACACCTCGGCCATCCAAGGCCTCCAATAGACCTTAGTCTGTGTTACCTTACAGTTTCTTTGTACCAAGGACGGTTGACCCAGTGTATCATAACTCAGTACAACAGGCTGATGTCTCAGTCTCGGGGGTCGCTGTCTTACCGTCTGTCTGTCTCCTTGTGTGGGGGTCAGAGGGTCTACCCCTGATTCACCATACTCAGGCCTATTAGGGTTCAACTTAGGTCTCTGATATTGTAGTGGCACATCCTCTTCGCTTTGTAGTGGCACATCCTCTTCGCTTTGTAGTGGCACATCCTCTTCATGATGCTGAGGACTCTGCTGAGGCTGGAAGGGCTCTGCCAGAGGATTCAGTGAAGTCCGTCTCTGCCGTCCCCCTCTGCCAGGTCTGAGATGCCAACTGTAGGTGCCGCTGTATTCATCACTGGAAGTGTCACTCCGTTCTGACTGCTGTCGTTGCTGACATCGAGGTTTGGTTCTTTCCTTTGATGAGCCCAGGGAGTTTTTCTGTGGCTGGACAGTCTCTGCGGGTAGCTGGTCAGGGGGTAAGAAGTCACAGGGCAACATGAGGTTTCTGTGAACCACTCTGTCCCTCCCTTTTCCATTTTCTGGACTGATCTCATAAACAGGGCTGCCATCCGTTTTTCTCTCCTTTACCTTATACACTTGATCCTCCCAGTAGGGCTGAATCTTTCCTGGCCCCCCTCTAGGGCTAAGGTTTCTGAGGAGAACTCTGTCGCCTTGGTGGAGGTCTCTTCCCTGAACTTTCCTGTCGTAGAAAACTTTTCCGCGAACTGCTGCCTTAATGGCTGTTTTAGCTGCAATCTGATATGCCTCTTGCATCCTCTTTTTCCAACAACTCACATAGTCATCATACGTGTCCCGAGACTCATCCTTTCCAAGTCTGAACAACAGATCAATGGGCAGGCGAGGAGAACGTCCAAAGATGAGGTAATAGGGCGCGTAACCTGTTGCCTCATTCTTTGTGCAGTTGTACGCGTGGACAACCTTAGCGAGAGACTGCTTCCAATCTTCCTTCTCCTTGTCGTCCAGGGTGCGCAGCATGGACAACAGGGTACGGTTAAACCTCTCCACCTGCCCGTTACCCTGGGGGTGGTATGGTGTCGTGTGCGAGCCCTGGATGCCAGAAAGTTTCTTCAAGCTGGCCATCAACCTGTTCTCAAACTCTTTTCCCATATCGTGATGTAGTCTGCTCGGGAACCCGAACTTGAGTGCAAAGTCGTTGAAAATCTTGTCAGCTACAGTTTTGGCTGTTTTGTTCCTTGTTGCATAGGCTTGCGCGAACCTCGTAAAATGGTCCATGACCACCAATATATACTCGTACCCGTGCTTACATTTCTCCAAATGCAGAAAGTCTATGGAGACGAGCTGGAATGGATAAGTGGTCTGGATTGGTATCAGAGGCGCACGTGTCTGCTTATTCGGCTTCCTCTTCTTGAGGCATTCACACACTCTTGTGACAAAATGTTCAACATCTTTACTCATCTGTGGCCAGTAGAACCTTTCTCGAATCAGGTCAAGTGTCCTTTCGACCCCCAAGTGACCCATGTCCTGGTGCAGCTCTTTAAAGACCAGCGGATGATAAGCTTTGGGGAGCAGCAGTTGTTCTCGACGGGAAGTCCTACGGCGCAGAACACCATCTTGACCCACAAGAACCTTTAGCCACTGTTTCAGCAGTATGGCCACTGCAGGGTTCTCTGCTTTCACTTCAGCTCTACTTGGCCTCCTGCTCTGTGACTTGTACCAGAGAACTCTTGAGAGGACTTCATCCTCTTCCTGAGCTTTGCGAATTTGATCAGGGGTGAGAGGTTGGCTGGTCTCACTGTCTTTCACCAGGCTCAAAGCACTGACCTGAATCAACCCCACGCCCCGGCAAGGATTCCTCCTTTCCGCAACGACCCTTTCCATAGATGCACTGATTACATCTTGACTGGCCTCAGCCGTACAGCGGTGCATGTAGTCCTCAATATCCAACGGCATCCGTGACAACCCATCTGCATCTGAGTTGTTTTTGCCTGGGCGGTACCTGATTGTGAAGTTATAATCAGCCAGCTCCGCCACCCATCTGTGTCCTGTTGCATTGAGTTCCGCGGTAGTGAGCACATACGTGAGTGGGTTGTTATCTGTATATACCACAAACGATGGGGCATGGTAAAGATAATCCCGGAAACGTTCGCAGATGGCCCACTTCAACGCTAAAAACTCTAGCTTTCCAGAGTGCAGATGGTACCTCTTCTCTGAAGGGCTCAGGGTGCGGGAGCCATAGGCGATCACTCTCATCTTCCCCTGCAGTCTCTGGTATAACACCGCACCCAGACCGACTTGGGATGCATCACAATGTAATACAAATGGCTGGGTGAAGTCAGGATATCCAAGGACAGGGGGCTTTGTGAGTGCCTCAACAAGCTGATTCAACACTTCTCGGTGAGACCTGGTCCACTGTATAAGTGTCTGTGATGGTAAATGACCATTATTTTTCTTTCCTGTTTTACTGGGCCTCTTCACTATAGGGTCTGGAGTGTGATTTTCGGGGTTTGGGGCAGTGAGTAGGTTATACAGCGGGTGGGCCAAACGGGAGAAGTTGGGGATGAAGGGTCTGTAATAGGAGAGGAACCCGAGCATCTGGCGTACCTCACCAACGTTGGCAGGTGTCTTCTCTTTGAGAGCCATCACTGGAGCCATCTCTGCAGGGTCCATTGTGTAACCCTCTCCTGTCACCCACTTGCCAAGAAACCTCACACTCGATTTAAACAGCTCACATTTCTTTGAAGTCAACTTCACCCCATGATCCTTATAGCGTTGAAGGACAACACGGATATGCTCCAAGTGCTTCTCAAAGCTGTGACTGTGTACCAGGTTGTCATCAAGGTACGGGAGGCAAATCGTGTCTCTCAGGTCAGCCAAACAGTACTCCATGCTCCTCTGAAACTCTGCAGGTGCTGAACTCAAGCCAAAGGGTATACGCACCCATTCGTAGAGCCCCCAGGGTGTTATGAATGCTGTGAGAGGCTGGCTCTCCCTATCCAGATAACCCTGGTGGTACACTTTGCCCTGGTCTAAGACCGAGAACCATGAGCTCCCACCCAGAGCATCCAACATATCCTGAATCCTCGGTATCGGATGGCGGTCGGGGACTGACTTACGGTTGAGTTCCCTGAAGTCAACACAGAGACGGAGACTACCGTCCTTCTTGCGGACGCACACCACAGGTGACGAATAAGGGGATCGGGAAGGTGTGACCCACCCTCTTCTCAATAGATCCTGCAGGTACTCCTTAACTTCATTGTGAAGAGGCTTTGGGACGGACATGTAGGTCTTTTGCACTGGGCTGGTATCATGGAGGGTAATGTGCATCTTGAGAGAAGGTATACAGCCCACATCATCACTGTCATAAGCAAAGGCCTCACATTCCTCCCGCAACAGTCTCCTTACAGCCTCCTGCTGTCCCTCTGAGAGATAGCAGAGATCCACAGGTGGGTCCCATGAGGTTGGTCTTCTTGCCTGCTTATTATCTGACTGTGGTGTGCTACTTTCTTCGCTGGACTTTGTCTCTGTTCTGTTTTTTTTTTTCAGCTGTTGTCTCATTTGCTTTCGTTTGCACAGGTGTTGTGTATACTGTCTTGACGGGTTCCAGGTTTCCAATCACTCTATGACGGTCCAGACAGATGGTGCGATCAGTAGTGTTGGTCACAGAGATGGGTATGTATGTCACTCTCCTTTCTGGGATCTGCACCAGTACATCATTGTAGATCACGCCTTCTGGTGGAGGATTAAGCATGTCAGGTGAAAAGATCATGTGTTGGCCTTGTGCTCGTGAACTCACATGTGCTCTTATGTAGACAGTGGTGACTTGGTTAGCTGGTAAGGGCACTCGTTTTCTGCCGGTACGAACTACACCAGTCTCCGAATCACCACTCTGCATCAACTTGACCACACGATGAGCAGTTTTCACTGTTATTGCAAAGGCTTTACTCACTTTGTGTGCCAACTGTTTTTTTCCACCTTTATGCTCTCCCTCGCTTCTGTTAATGATGGCCTCAATGACGTTGTAGCCTATGATGGGGTCACTGGCAACTGCTGGGTCGCTCGACACTAGTATTGGCACTTGTAAATCATTTATCGTGGTGGGGTCACTGCCTAGTCTGAAACTGACTTCAATCCAGCCGATATATGGAATGGGCGTGTCATTAGCAGCAAAGACTGTCAGTGTCTCATCCTCCAACAACTCTGAGATGGGTCTGACAATGGTGTGGGGGAGGTGGTTCAGTCGCCAGGGGTCATTCACTATGCTGGACTGCGCTCCCGTGTCCCACAGGGCTCTAACTGGGCAATTGTCCATAACACAGTTCACTATACACCTGCTACCTACAAGGCTTACCAACTGTGGCCGGTGTCGAGGGGATATATAGTTAACCACACTTACAGCTGATGAGGCGCCAGCTGCTCTTTCTTCAAGGGCTGTTGTTGGTTGCATGACTGTGCTTGGTGGTGACTGCTCATTTTGGGGCGCTCGGCCTTGGACTACTGTTGGCCCCACTTCAGTAGTCCCTGCCCGTTTCCCGGCATAGTTCTGCATCCACGGGAGAAGTGGCCCTCCTGCCCACATTTAAAACAGTGCAGGCATTTCTCACCTGTTCCCTCATCCCTGCATCTCTTGCAGCCTTTCACTCTCAGCTTTTGTTCAGGGGGACGGGAGTTTGCTTCCATTACAGCCAGAAACATTTGCTTCATTTCTTTGAGGAGCTCTTCCAACATCTGCTGCGCATTCATGCTGTCAGGCTTAATCTCGTTCCCCTTTACTGTTTTGATCGCCACTGCTGAGTTGGACTCCTTAGGTTTAGAGGGGCTCTGGGCCGCTGTGGATTTTAACTGAGAGTCTGATTGGAGCTCCAGCACTTTGAGAGTTTTACCAGCAGTGGACCTTTTCAGTTTCTCTTGTCTCTCACTTTCAACTTTTGCCGCTTCATCCACTTTCTGTATAAGTTCTTCATCTGTTATGCTCACATCGCTGAGGTACGGCAGGATTTGGAACTTCACAGAATCACTCAACAATCCAGTTTCTATCGAGCGGAGAAACTTGCGCTGAATGACGGCTCTGCTGTACTGTTCGTCAGTATCCTCATTTGCTGCTCTCCATAACAGCTTCTCTTTAAGCTCAATTGCACGGAATACAAAGTTCAGGGCAGTCTCTTTGGACTCTTGCGAGATGTTAAGAAGCTGGTGGTAAAGCTCTGTGGAACTATCTACCCGATAGTGGCCTTTAAGGATGGTGAGGAGTGCACTAAGGGTCAGCCCACGTTTGATCTCTAACATGTCTCTCAAAGGCAGACCTGGACTGACAGCCCTGATTACAGCTTCGACTACTTCAGTCGGTGTGTGCCCCTTTTCTATTCCCAGCTCAATCTGGCGGACTAAACTGAGATATGACAATTTATCCCTCTGGCCACTCTCCCCAATTTGCCCACAAATTTTAAACTCCCTTCGCAGTGTTACCTCAGGCAATGGGCGAGTTGGCTCTAGCCGGCTCTTGAAAGGGGAATCTGTAGTCTTTAGAAAAGACATTTGTGGTGAGAAGCATTTTCCCAGTCCTTCTGTTGGAACTGGCTCTTCTGATGGGCACTCTTCATCTTGCCTACTACACCTCATTGAAAGACTTCTTTGTCTTTCAATGAATGTTAATAGATCAGCACAGTACTGTTTGACTTCATCACTCTCTTGGTTCTCCTCAAGTTCATCTAATGCACACTCGGCCATCTTGATGAGTGCCCTCCGTGTCCTGCTGCGGGACTCTCCACTGTCCAGGCTATCACATTTCAGGTATCTGCAAACATCCACGAGAGACTCTTCCCCAAGCTGCCACAGAGCTGCACTCACTTGATCACGCAGGATCTGACTGGCATCCATCTTGCTAAAGGCTCGTCTCATTGGGAAGGAGGGAGGTTAATGGTGCTGGTCACTCTGTCGCCTCCTCCTGGCTGGCTCGCCAAAATATGTTACACTTTTAAGAAGGATGCGATGTCCGTTCTTGGGGCAACACATTTATTTCTGTTAAAACAACATGAAAAACACCAGTTAAACACGGAGCGCTTTTCGTTGCGTGTACACTGACACTCATCACATACTGAATGCTACTTCTGTTCTGTTAGACAGCTACTGATGCGTAGTGTAAAGCTTGGGTGCCCCCTGCTGGCGAACCTGAGTTTCACAAGAACAATTTTATGCAGAACACCGTGCAATCCCGTAATGCAAGTTAATGTCAAAATAATTTTCATTGTTCTCAGACAGCGTCATTACAGACTTTACAATTTGAAGGGCATTTTTTTTATGTCTTTTCTTTTTTTAATACTGAGCGCTACACAATCACTGATTTCTTCTTTATTCATGTATTTGATGTCTTTTGATGTCTTTCACCAGAACCTCTAGTTGTGTTGACATTTTTTAATTACTGTTTTTTTTAAATAATTGTAAAAAGATTAGTGTTTGGAAAATGTTTATAGTTCAGACTGTATGCATATGGTTTTTTGGGCAGGTGCAGTAACTTATTATTTCTGTTATAATGGAGATTATTAAATTTCCTTTTGAGTGTCAATATGCAATGTGATGTGAGTCTCTTGGCCCCTCTCCTCTCTGTTGTTGCTTTATTGCAGAGGCAATACTAAGGGTTGTGCTCATTTGTATTTAACATCTTTCTCTTGGCAATGGGCCACAAACTCTGGCAAAGTAAAGCTATAATGGTGCACAATAACCACAGACAACATGATTCATTTCACTGCTGGTAGAGTAAGTATTCTCTACAACATTTTAAATGATAAACAACATTCAGTTCATCGAGTCCTTGGCTCTGTTTCTACTATGTATTTTTTATTATTATTGCAACAGTGTAAGCTATTTACTCAGAATCCATAAATCTACTCGTTGCACCATGTTCTGGTCTATTACGTTCTCTTGGCCGCATCCTCTGCTGTGCCATTTGACTTGGACACACTGACCAGTTTTTCCCATGTAAACCTTGTAGTTTAGGAGATGGATGCACGTATGGACAGCTCTACCGTCTGAATCATCAAGAAAGCCCAACACATTTAAGCCCGAAATATCTCTCACAGATTCTGCTCTTCTTAATTACATACACTTTTTTTTTTGTTTTTTTTTTTTTTTTTTTTTTTTTTTTTTTTTTTTTTTTTTTTTTTTTTTTTTTTTTTTTTTTTTTTTTTATTTTTTTTTTTTTTTTTTTTTTTTTTTTTTTTTTTTTTTTTTTTTTTTTTTTTTTTTTTTTTTTTTTTTTTTTTTTTTTTTTTTTTTTTTTTTTTTTTTTTTTTTTTTTTTTTTTTTTTTTTTTTTTTTTTTCTTTTTTTTTTTTTTTTTTTTTTTTTTTTTTTTTTTGTTTTTTTTTTTTTTTTTTTTTTTTTTTTTTTTTTTTTTTTTTTTTTTTTTTTTTTTTTTTTTTTTTTTTTTTTTTTTTTTTTTTTTTTTTTTTTTTTTTTTTTTTTTTTTTTTTTTTTTTTTTTTTTTTTTTTTTTTTCTTTTTTTTTTTTTTTTTTTTTTTTTTTTTTTTTTTTTTTTTTTTTTTTTTTCTTTTTTTTTTTTCTTTTGTTTTTTTTGTTTTTTTTTTTTTTTTTTTCTTTTCTTTTTTTTTTTTGGTGTTTGTGTGGGGGGGGGGTTTTTTTGTTTTTTGCCTTCATTTTGGTCATCTGACAAGTTATCAAGTGCCCAGTATGCAACTGTCTGGATGGCCAGGATCATCTATCATTGCCTTCCCAGATATGTCAGCATGTCGTCTCTGATGTGTCAACCTGACCTTACATATGCACTTTTATTTTAAAAATAAATGTAATCTTCTCTTGCCCCTTTCTGCTAAAGATCCGATTGGTGAAAGTGACTAACCCTGGTCTTAGCCACTGAGGCAATATTACAGTGTCTGCATTATGAAAATGTATTCTGAAATATTATGTGGTTGGCTCATACTGTCGATTGCTTGGGTCCCCAGGGCTGCATCCCAAAAGAACACTGAGGACGGTGCTGTGGTCCGCAGAGGAGCCAGGCAGGGTGGGAGCTGCTCAGTACTTCCAACAGCATAAAGTACACTTCCTTATCATACTAACACTATTATGTTCTGTTGGATGATTTAGAACAAGTGTGTCGAACATGCAAACCGTGGGAAGATTTGAAGAAAAAAAAAAGTTAATGTAATTATGTTAATTAAGTTCATTTAAATATATTGGAATGCTAATTCATAATGTTCTATTTTCAGCTGCAGCAGGACAGATAAACTCAAACTTTAATTTGCTGTGTTGCAAGTAGTTCACAACTTACAGCTAAAAAAATCACTGATTTAATTACATGTGAAGAAAAGTAATAAGTAATAAATGAGTGAATCTTTTCCATGGTTCCACTGAATAATTGTTTGAAATTAAAAGAATTGTTAAATGCATTGCATTAATATTCATTTGATTTATTTGATTGAAATCAGTTTTACAATTCATTTTCCTTTTTTAGTCTAAGTTTGTTAATGGTTGCTTTCAGATGGATTATTGTTAGTTAGTTAGTTGTCCAGCCAAGAGCAGTAAGTGGTTTTCCTTTTTGTCAGTGTAATTACCATTAGTGACGTAACGTGACACTTATTTTTGTTGCCATCTGATATAACATATACATAAAGACATTAACAATGCCATTTATGTACACAGTGACCTGAATACATCTCTTCTATGAATAGCATGTTTTTCATTTCTGAATTAAATTCACCTTGATATATATATATTTTTCTGACATTTAAGTAAAAATGTCAGGGTGACACAACTGTTTTGAAATTATAATGTAGAAATAAACCTAATTAAAGAATGAAATTATTGAAAAGAATACCTTAAGTAGTTAATAATAATAGTATAAAAACTTGCAACCAACATGCAGAAACATTTAGGGAAAAAAAAAAGATATCATAAAGAGGACCCCTGCAGATCTTCATGATGATGTGTCAAGGTCAATAAGTCTTTCAAAACATAAAATAATTTGACCATTTCTATGACAAGTTGAGGTTATTTCAGGCTATGCCAGGCTAGGCCATGTGGTGTAACTCCCAGCACTGTTCATTATGAAAGAGCATTTTTTAAATCTTCTATCAAAGAATTGAAAGGAATTTTTCTTTTATCCTGAAAGCACACAGTATACTCTCACAATTAGTTATGTTTAGAATTATTTAATGGATGATTTTGCTGTCTTGGGTTATGGCATCTGACAAAAAGGTTTTACTAGGTTTGTGTGTTTTCTGTTTTAATGGTGAGAGTACACTCTTAAGAAAAATGGTTCTTCAGCTTGTAACAATAGCAGGACCCTTTTTGGTGCTAAATAGAACCCTTTTTATAGGGTTCCATAAAGAGCCATGCTTTGAAAGTGCTATATAGAACCTTAATGGTGCTGTAAATAACATATGCCCTCTTAGACCATCAAGGAAAGCAAGGAGGAGCATAGTGTTATAGGGTCCTAGAATGGCATGACGGTGGAGTACCCCTCATTGGCTGATGGCTGCACACATAGTGACATTCCCTCCGCGCTGACCAGGGACATTTACAATAGCCCGATGGCCAATTATATTCCTCCCCCTTCTCCTTCTTTTGGTCAGGTTGAAACCAGCCTCATCCACAAAGATAATTTCATGGGGAACAGGCCGGCCTTCAATCTCAAAGATTCTCTGCAAAACACATGAAACACAGTAGCGTAAATCACTGCCCTGAAGCACAGTTCAAGAGGGCACAAATGGCAGCATAAACTGCTATACTGTGATGGTACACAATACTTCATACGATATCAAAACTCATACCTGAACATATTCCACTCGTTGGTCTTTCACTCTGTCAGAGTTTCGTTCGAAAGGGACGCGGTACGCCCGTTTCATCCGGAACCAGTGCTTTCGGAGGATACAATCAATTGTGGAGAGGCTGATGACATTTATCCCTCGAAAATGATGATTATCCTCAATCACTCTCCTTTGAATCCGCAGGCGGATTACATTATTGGCAATGACCATGTTTACAAGCTCCCTCTCTTGCTCCTCCGACAAAAGCCTTAGCCTGCCTCCACCAGGTGGTCATCTCTGTGTCCTACAAAAATAGAAGCACTCATTACTGTAACTGTAACACATCCTTTTTACAGGAAAAAATGAAAACGTACTGAAACTCTATCTGTATGCGAGGCAATTTGATGCATTTCTTTATTACAGTAGCATAGTGCAACACTGTATGCACTGTTACTGTACAGAGCAGTCTTACTGCAAGTACACCTACCTGTTTTCCTCCCTGAAAGTTCTTATGATCGAGGCGACGGTAAAGCGACTCAAGTTTGGGTGTACTCGTTGCCCAGCCTCCCTCATAGTCATACCATGGACAAGGACATGGTCAACTAAAGTGGCTCGAATTTCATCTGAGACTGCTTGTCTCCTTGCCCTTCTTCTCCCTCCTCCTCCTCCTTCACCACGTCCTCTTCCTCTCCCTCCTCCTTCACCTCCTCCTCCTCCTCCTCCTCCTCCTCTCCTCTCCTCTTCCTTGCCACATATTCCTTCATTTCTCTGTGGATCCATTGTTCCAAAGCTCAGTGAACTGATTCGGGCCCTTTTATCTATTTATTGAAGAATCTGATTGATGTGTGTTAAATTTTGACTCTTAGTGTTTCCACATGGGTAACTGTGTGCTAATTGAGCTCAAACTATGCTGACTTGAGTTAACAATATTGAATGCTAGTGCTTTCTAAATGACCACATGGTGTAAGCACTGAGAAATGTAGGGATTTTTGTGTAGAGTTTTGCAATAACAGTTCACCAAATCTGACTCATGTGATAAAGCAGGGGAATATTGTTTATAGTTCAGCAAAATGGGTGTGCTTTTTGAAAAATGGCATTATGGTTTTGAAAATTTAGTTCAAAAGCCTGGTTATAGTGTTTTAGCAATCGAGAAAAACTGTAATAATAGTATATTAGTATATTTATATCATTAATATTAGTTTTATTAATATTATATGAATAAATTATTTATTACTATTGTTTTTTACCCCTCTATCTGCATGGTCTTACAATATCGTATAGCTTCTATTAAGGTTTCCATAAAAAACAACAACATGTGTGTAATTCGGTATTTTATTGTATTTTCATGCGGAAATTGCAGCAATAAATGACAGTGATCTAACAACAGTTATTAGCAGAATACATTAATTAATGACAATTGACATTGAACATAAATAAATACTTAAAGAAGTAAAACAAAATAGAAACAGAAAATAGTGTAATGAATACCAAGTTCCAGTGAAATACAGTATTTGCTGTGATTGAGTAAGGAATTTAATCAGTCATTCTGATAGGGAAGTAATCATCGATTTTATTTCTATCCAGGATTTGAAAGGACTCGATATGAAAATCGAAGTCCACCTGATTCGAAACTGACTTCAAATTTTAATGGTTTAACCTTATCATTACGGTCGCAGCAAGCCGTTAATGTCATGATCTTAAACCATCGGAATAGGGTATTTCCCTGGCCACGCGCTAATACGTTCTTGGAGAATTTGTAAGCTCTAAGCGCGGTCGTGATCGTTGGCAAGGGTTTGACTTTAAAATTAACGACCACCAGAAAAGATTCTTATAAATGAAACACCAAAGTTATTGGCTATTCTAGATGAACATTAAAACTAAGCAAAATCCACACACACACACAACACAAAATATCCAGTTAGAATGAGAGTTAACGGGGTTGCATGAAGTTTCAAAGTTCTAACTCGTTTTTACGAGTGGTTTTAAATTCAGCCTGAGAGAATTCACAAAGCAGATATTTTCCTATCTTTACTGCTTAACTCAATTCACCAGCGTCAGTTCAGCAGATAGAAGATCTTGTTTGTACTTGTGTTTGCTGAAAGCTGAGTTGTTCCTCGTGGCTACTGGAGGGAATTCCATTGCTGATTGGCTGAGATTTGGCGCCGGAATGATGTTTGGATGGCGTCCTTTTGGGAGATCCCTCGTTGGATTGGTTGGTTGCCGGATTACGGAAGAGCCTTAACCCCCATCTCCCCCCTGGTTATTGAGAGTCTGATTTAGCAAGACTTTGCATTCTGACAGAGTTACAGCTCAAACTGAAGTGTTTGAGTATTAGATGGTTGATAGCCTTGTGGTCAGCTTGTGAGCACAAGTTAGCGTGCTTCCACACGGCAACAAGGCCTTGCTTGAGAAAGCAAGTGGCGAAGAGCCTGCGTTCGGGAGAGCAAGCAGCAAAAGCCTTCACTCGAGAGAGTAAACAGCGAGAAGCAATTGAATCCGAGTTACAGTGGGGTTTTTGATCCGTGGCATACGTCCAACCTACGGCGCGATCTTCCAATCGGCTTCTTGCAAGGCGGAGCGTGCATACATTAACAAGAGGCTTCAATTCATCACGAGGACACCTATAAAAGTTGTTAATACTTCTATAAAGTCTTTTAAATGCAAATATTGTACATACTATTAAAGTTTACTTAATTTCAACCTTCTGCATTTATGGTTTTCATTCGTTCAAGATTAAACATCACATATTACACACATTTTAATATCCTAAAAAGGGGTAATAAACACTGCTTAACATTGCACCGATTAAATGAACACATCAAATATATATATATATCTAAGACATACAACATATTATTTGTGAATCTGGTTGCCCTGTTATGCGCATAACTTATTTTCTGTTGAAATTGTCTGTTGTAAGTTTCGTGTCCCTTTTTTGGAATGCAGGGGGGAAAGGGGAGGTGTCCTGAGGTCATGCCCATGTCAAGAGTTGGGAGTCTGCCATTCTTCTCCTGGACAGAGAGCTCTTAATCTGTCGCTTTCTGTTTATCAGACTATCAATTTATGCGTTAAACAGTCATGGAGTCCAGGAGTGTCTGTCGCTGGAACATTTCCAGATACCATGTTCTTCGTTCTGTTGGAATGCAGGATATGATGGGAATCATGTGTTAGTCACGTATAGATCCCGTGTGGCCTGAGGCCGTGATTAAATTACTGTTCTTTTCCTGTTTGGATATAATAGTTACATTCATTGGTGGTCACGAGACATCGTGGTTTCTATATGTTGTAGTTCTTATACAAAAGATCTCTGTGGTATCTCTTTATTAGATTAATCCAGACCTCATGATGGGTCGATTCAGTGGCATATCACAGTCCTGTGGTTTGTGGTATAAAGAAATCCCTACACGAGTTTAGTTACAATGTGATGCTTTAAGTCCATCATTTTGATGTGACTGAGTGGCAGTTTCTCTCTGCATAGGATGAGGCTGTGGGATGTGATGCATCTGAAATACACAACTGAGTTTAGAATGTGTCTGCTTCCATTTGTTTATGTAAAAACAATAATGTCTATGAAGGCCAAAAGCAAAAACGGACAGAATGTGAGCCTTTCACAATGTTAAAAGAAAAAAAGTGATATAAAGTCATGGGATAATTTTAATATTTAATATTATAAGATATATATATATTGAATGTTTTTTGTGACTAGGGATGGTTATGCATAAACCAAAGTAATAATTACATGACATTACATGTACATTTAGTCATTTGCCAGACACTTTTATCCAAAGCGACTTACAAATGAGGGTAATAGAAACAATCAACACGACAACAGAGCAACAATATCTATAAGTGTGTGACAAGTACCGGTTAGTAACGCAGAAAAATAACAAGTTTTTTTTTTTTTTTTTACTTTTGAAATAAATAAACAGAAGAAAAGTAGATAGAAAAGAAATAGGATCAGACGAGATTTTTTTTTATTTTTTTTTTTTTTTTTTTAACAACTGTTAGGGGTCATTATTCTTTTTTTATAAATAATTAAAAAGAAACAACAAGTAGATAGAATAGCGAGTTCTAGTGTTCATTAAATAAAAAAAAACAGTATGTATTAAATTCAATGTCTCTGTTACTTACTTAGTGGAGAAGAGGAGAGAAGTATCCTCAGCTGAACAGAGCTGCTCACACTTACATATGACCAAAAAACTAAAAAGATATAATAACATGTTTGTTTGGAAACCAGTTACAATTTTAAAGTTAAATTTGTTTTTAAATTAAAGAGCGAAATCATTTACCTGTTTAGAGTGCGTTGACAGTCTGTAGTTGGATCACTGGGCTCCAGAAAATCAGTAATGAGGAGCTTTGACAGTTACAGATTTAAAAAACAAAAAGGGCGAGAATATAGAACCCTAAACTCTAAAACAAATAACCATTTCAGCATAAGAGTTCTTCAGGATGCTATGGTTCTAAATAGAACCGTTACTACATATAAAGAACCTTTAAAGAACCATCTTTTTTTAGAGTGTACTAGATCCTAATTGTAGCAGGAGGAGCAAATTGGCTGAAATTTCCCACACAAACCCAAGTGCTGTGGCACCCATCCATCTATCTTTTATTTCTGTCAATAATGTTTTACTTGGACTCTTCTGGTTTTGGACTGAACAGTGCAATAAACCGTATTTGTCAGGTCTGTCCAGCACCCCGTGAAAGCCGCCTGATCCCCCCACACCTGTTGGGGCAGAGAAGGACAGGGCTTACTAGGAGAATGTCGATCACTGCTGTTCCCTTACCCTATCAGTGAGACTATTGGATAACACCGGGAAAATGCACCTTTTCTAGATGGAAAGGAATGCTACGGACACCACATCCTGCCAACAGGGAGGTAACATGTCAAGATTCATTTATGGACTGACCAATAGGGCAGTGCTACACATGAACGTCTCTGAGGTACATCCTGCCTCGACAGGGATGGAGTCAATACCACACAGAGACTGCAGAGGAACATGGGGGCCTGACAGAGAAAGACACAGGCTCGCCAACAGGGAAGCAGTACCATGGAAAATACACACATGGGATCACCTGAAGGGAATCACAATGCTTGCAAGTTCACCACCTGGTCCGTGAAGGAAGTGGTGGGAACTTTGGGCACGTATCCAGGCAGAGGTCCCAGGATTATGTGAGAGTTAGCCGGCCTGAATTCCAGGCACATTTTGTTGACCGAAAATGCTTGCAGGTCCTCGACCCTCTTGATGGAAGTGAACACAGTCAGGAGCTGTGTTTTAAGAGACAGGATCTTAATCTCCACTGATTGCAAAGGCTCAAAAGGTGCTCTCTGTACGGCCGTTAAGACTACAGAGAGGTCCCAAGAGGGAATAAAGTGAGGACAAGGAGGATTTAATCTCTTTGTGCCTCTCAGGAACCTGACGACCAGGTCATGCTTTCCCACAGACTTACCATCTACTACTATGTGATGTGTGGTGATAGCTGCAACATACACTTTCAGAGTGGAGGGAGACAGCCTTCACTCCAACCCTTGCTGCAAAAAGGATGACTTTGATCAGGCATCTACAGGGATTTTCTTGGTGAGAAGAACACCAATTAATGAAGAGTCTTCACTTCAAAGTGTAAAAGGTCTTTCCTCAGGGGAATCCGCCAGGGAGGGGCTGTACCGAGGAACGTCAGTTCTGAGAACCAGGTCCGGGTGGGCCAGTATGTTGCAACCATCAATACCTGTTCCTCATCTTACCTGACCTTGCACAGAGTCTGTGTGAGCAGGCACACTGGGGGAAGCACATATTTGCGAAGACCCCAGGGCCAACTGTGGGCCAATGTGTCCATGCCGAGGGTCCCCTCGGCCAGGGAGTAAAACAACTGGCAATGGGACGTGTCTGGGGAGGCAAACAGGTCTACCTCCGAATCGTTCCAAATCAGCTGTCTGCCTGGGGGTGGAGTCTCTATTCTCCCGGGCATGTCGGCGCACGTGATTAACCACTCACGTGTGACGCGCTCTGTGAAGGACCATAAGTAGAATATATCATTAGGTTCCATTCACACAGAATGAGCTTTTTTGTTGACAAAGATGCATTGCGGGCAGTGGAATAGGAAAAAATGCAGGAAGATGGGGGTTGAACTTCTTTTAACTTGAGCACTGCGTTTTTAGAATGACGCTTCATTCATGAGACGCTGCAAGAGATGCGAGCACAACAGTCAAACACGTCCATGTTTACATAGAAAAAACAATGGAAAAGCAGCGCAATCGAATAAAACCTGTAAAGAACTACTACTGTATGTATGATATTTCATGTTTGCATCATGGTGACATCAGGCTGAAAGCTGCTGTTCATTGTTTTTACAGAACATTTATAGTTAATAATAGTCTACTGGTGTTATACCTTCAGTCATTTTGAATAATTATTTTGAAAAGACAAATTTGTACAAGATGTAATTGTAGTTCATGCATCTTTTTTGCAAAGATATTTATCAAGTGATTTGTTTAACATTTACATCATGTTGACAACTTCATGTGTGGTGCACTTGGAATATGAATTTTTAACTAGAGGGTTAATAAAGAAAAAGTTACTTGAATCATGTTATAGTTACATTTTCAAGTTGACATGTCATATATATAAGTTATATCAATATAAATTTTTTTTGCCATATCGCCTAGCCCTACATGAAAGTATGCTTCCTTCAGGTCGATCGCTGCAAACCAATCTTGGGAGTGGATGTACTCGAAAATGTGATTCTGCGTCAAAATCTTGAACGGAAGCTTGTGAAGGTTCCGGTTCAACATTCGCAGATCCAAGACTCGTCGTAACCCACCGCCTTTCTTGGGTACAATGAAGTAGGGACTGTAAAACCCTGACCTAATATCAGCTGGAGGGACCGGCTCTACCACATCCTTCTTCAGTAGGACTGCGATCTCTGCACACAGAACAGAAGCATCCTTGTCCACCACTGAAGTGAACCGAATGCCACTGAACCTGGGGGGACACGGGGTGAACTGCATTGCATAGCCGAGTCTGATCATTTGAATAAGCCAGCGAGATGGGCTAGGAAGCGCGTGAGAAGGCGTTGCACCCTAGAACCGCGTACTCCTGCCTGCTGGCGACAAAAGAGGGGGAAGAGAGTGGCAAGGCATAGCGTTGACCACTGACCGCCGAACCCTCTTGGGACCCAGAGAATGAGGAAATTGCTCTTTTATTGAAAGGTTGGGTACCACTGACCGTGAGGTCAGCGGTGGAACAAAAGAAAACTCAACAAAAGATTCTCCGCCCGACCCTCTTCCGGGGGAAGGAGCAGTGCACTCACCCTCTCCTGAAGAGCAGTTTCCTCCATTTCTGGTCGCCCATCTCAGGAACACCGCTTTGCCTGATGCTTAGAGGGCCTGGCAGGGGCTCACTTTCCTGCGGCCAGCTCCACGCTGTGGCCTGGATGGAAGCTGCTGCTGAGGCGGTAAGGGATGCTGAGGTGGGGACACCCTTGGCGACGACCCATCTGGAAGGAATGCCTCCGGCAGACGGGTGGAAGCAGCAGCAGACCGCCGGGGCAGGATGCCATTGATCACCTCCGTCTGCTTCTGCACTGCTGAGAACTGCTGGGCGAAGTTCTAAATGGCGCCGATGAAGAGGTCTACCTGGGAGATGGCAGAGTCAAGAAAGTGGACTTTGTCGGCCTCCTTCATCTCAGCCAAGTTCAGCCAGAGATGGCACTCCTGGACCACAAGTGTGGAAATCGACTGCTCAAGGGACTGTGCCATGACTTTTGTTGCCCGGAGGGCGAGGTCCGTCACAGTGCACAGCTCCTGCATCAACCCTGGGTCAGTACTACCCTCTTGCAACTCTTTAAGTCTCTTGGCGCCGTGAGGCAGCGATCGTGAATGTCAACTGAGGCCAGGAAACAACTGCACCCAGAAACACATGGGTGGAATGACATCTTGAAAAAGATGCAGCATCACCCATGTTACTCTTTTAGAGGCAAAGACTGCTTGCACCGTGTGCACTCTACCCAGGAAGGATCACCGCTGTTGCGCTGTCACACCTGCACCATGACTTCCTTGTTTGTTTTGACCACTTCAGATGATTTTGCAGAGCTAAATCAATGATGAAAGCTTGGCTCCGAAGCGAAAGCTTAAGTGAGTGTATGATTGCATGCTCCTTATCCACAAGTTTCTTACGCCCCATAAGGCCTTGCGTCAAAAGTGGGAGTGTCTTCCGGTTCGAAGTAAACAAGTGGGACGTGACACTCATTCATTCAAAAGTTGACAGTCAGCCATTCAAGATTTCTAAAACAAATAACCATTTCAGCATAAGAGTTCTTAGCCCGCCGACCACTCCTTTCACCCCGAACCCATAAGGGGAATCTAAGGTGGAGAAGGCGGTTGGCTCCAGTGTCGGCTCCAGCCCCCGAATCCAGCCCAAAGAGGGCTCCTGTTCCCGAGTTTAGCCCAGAGAAGGCTCCAGTCCCTGAGTGTAGCACAGAAAGGGCTCCAGTTCCCATGTCGAGCCCAAGGAGGGCTCCAGTCCCCAAGTCAAGCCCAGGGAGGGCCACTGTTCACGAGTTAGGCCTACGGAGGGCCTCTAAAGACGATATTCTCGCCAAGGACATTTTTTTGGGGGGGAGGGGGTAGTAATGGGTAGTGGCCGGGCCGAGTGGCGAGGCCAGGGCCATGGAGGCCGTCCAGCCATGGCCTTCTGTGTTCCCTGCTCCGCTGTGGCCTCCTGAACTGTCTGATCCGCCATGGCCTTCTGAGCTGCCTGCTCCGCCAGGGCTCCCCGAGCTCCCTGTTCTGCCATGGCCTACTGAACTGTCTGCTCCGCCATGGCTCCCAAAGCTCCCTGTTCTCCTATGGCCTCCTGAACTGTCTGATCCGCCATGGTCTCCTGAGTCCCTACTCTGCCTTGGCCTCTGACTTTTGATCCACCATGGGCCGAACGGGTGGGCGCTCTGGAGGTCACCGGCCTCCAGAAGAACGAGTCGCATTACTCCCCCCTCCGGAAGGGCATCCTAGCGCATTACACATCCAACGGGAGGGGGGGTGGGCGTTCTTGTGGCCCACCCGCCTTCCCCGTTGGATGTTGGAGGCGCGAGGGGATTGCGCCCTTACGGGAGGGGGGGAGTAATGTCAGACTCGGTTCCTGCCTGTGTCATGTGGATTTCCTCCCCCACGTGTTCCGTGTCCCAGGTTTCCCATGTTGACTGGTGTGAGATGTACAGGTGTTTCCATGTTGATTGGTTATTGTTTCAACTGTTCTCATGGTCCCTTGTTTAGTTCTGTATATAAAGTGTGTTCTTCCCCTTGTTTCCTGTCCGGTATTGATCTTCTATCCCCGTGTCCTACGTGTGGTTTTCTTTGAATGTGAAATAAAGTCTGTGATGATTCAGGATTCTCCTTCGTCTCCTCGCTCCTTCACAGTAGGCACGGCCGTGACAGCAGCAAATCAGAATATTAGAATGATTTCTGAAGGATGTGACACGGAAGAGTAATGATGCTGAAAATTCAGATTTCATCAGAAATATATTACATTCTAATTTTATGAAAACAGTTGTTTTAAATTGCAATAATATTTCACTTTTTTCCTTTATTTTTGAATAAATAAATTCTAAGAGATTTGGGGAATAGACTTCAGAAAACATTTGAAAAAATCTTAACGACTGCAGATTTTTTTTTTTCCAGATCTTGCTTTTTTTCCTGCATCTGAGACAATGTTTAATTTTGTACCTTTTGTACCTATCTTGTACTTTTTTGCTTTTATTTGCCAACATTTGCTTCTATCATAGTAATTTTTTCAAGCTAAGAAGCCACTCACTTAGCATACATGGCTATACATATGTAATGTGTTTAATTTATACTCTTTTTTTGTGCTTCCCTCGTACTAAGGGACTTCAGCAGTCTAATGACTAAAAGAACTGCATTAATTGTTTGAGTTCAGCCAATGATCTGTGAAACTGGCTCTGAAAAGCTCAGGATACTTAGCAGAAGTGAAGAGAGCTCACATGGTTAACCCTCAGGAGCAGATTTGGATAGGTGCAATGTAGTGTAACATTTCATATTTTCACACTCAGAAAACAGTTTGCTTTTTATGACTATTGATCTTTTCTATTGCTATTAAAATAACAAACTGTGACCAGTATCTTCAATATTTCCAAAGAAAAAATATCTGTTTGTAGCATTCGAGTGTCTTTTCTGCAGTTTTCTGGTTTAACAGTTACAGCGGGATTCAGAAGTCTGAACCACTAGTGAAGATATTTCCACTTTGCATGTTTCAAATTTAATGATTTTCTTTTATTTCTCTTTAGCATAAAAAAGTAAAAAGTTGAAATGAAGAATGAACATAGTTTAACAATTAAGGTCATCCATCACATCCCAAATAGCTTATTCTTCAGTGGAAGCAAGAACATCTGACCTTTTTTTTTTTTTACCTTGAATGGTCTATGTCACAGATCTGCTTACATTTGATTTAGTGACCTAGAAATATACATATTTGATGTTCATTTTATGTCATAACATTTTTTTTATTCTTGCTTTACAATGTGATTTCAGATTTTGGGACCCCACTGTATAAGTAGTCATTAGCTCTTGTGAAAAGTCACGCATGGCAGCTATACTGCCTTCTCCCATCATCATATTAAATTACTTGAGCATTAGAATATATACATCTCATTAATGTCTGTAGTCACCAGTCTGATTGCTTTAACCATCAATGAACTGTGGCAAACAAGAGGATCGGTTGTTCCCCCACTGCACTGCACACAGTGCTATCAGATGAATTGACTACATCACTGCAGGAAAAATTAACGCAGCAGTAGGCATGTAGAAATGAATGGAGAAATTCCACTGAAGTTTAAAGCCAACACGTTAAACAAATGAATCACCTGCACAGCTGTCTAAACAGGCACAGCAACACAGAGCAACTTGAGCTGGTTTCTGTTTTCCAACAACAGATTTTGTGCTGCATTTGATGTGTACACAATTTGCTCTGTAGTTCTTCCCCTTGACAAAGCTGCAAAATCAAACATGAGATCTTGGCATCACCTTTCAACAGCTTCTCTCAAGTTTAAATTTGTAATTTAAGATGGTTCTGTTACAGTCATGGCAGCTTACCAACTCAAAACTGGAACTTGATAGAGTTTGTATTTGCTGTTGGATATTGTAGAATGGACTGCAAATGTGATGAAGTATTATGGGTATTTATCTTCAGTGTTAAAGGTGCGCTCAGTAATAATCAAAAAATCAAAAGCAAAATAAGAGTTTGATAAACTTACTGTCTCTTTTTAGATATTGTAAGTTTCTTAAGCTCAGCAAAGCTGAATTTATGTGATCAAAAATATTATTACAATTGAAAATAGCTGTTTTATATGGAAGCCCGTTTCCGCCTGTCACGAATCCGGTCTATAAACTACCGTTCACTCACCACCAGAGGTCACCCACTCTCCACATGGACTCTCACACTACACAGACTGTTACACACAACCCTACATTTTCCATTGCACTTCTCACAAGCTCACCTGAAACCAATCACACACAGCTGCTACCAATAACACACACTATATAAATCAGTCTCACACCACCATTCAACGCCGAGTATTGTTTAGCGTGGATCACTGCTATAGCTGATAGCTACCTTACGGAGCCTGCTTTAAGTTTCCTAGTCTTAGCTTAGTCTTGCCTTTTCTGTGTTTTCTCGTGTTCTGATCATTGCCTGTGTACTTTGGATTACCTCTCTCGTCTTGCCCTGTTCAGATTACGTTCACCGTCGACTGACCCTCGCTTGTTTACCTGATTGTTCTTGCCTTGTCTTCTACATACCAGTTTGCTATTGTCTGACCCATGCCTGTTTCTGACCATGTCTCCTAAATAAAGCTTGCAAATGGATCCGCACGTCTCCCATCTCGTTCGTCCCATAACACCGCCACTTTGAGAAAAAAATGTATTTTGTAAGTCATAATTTCCAGAAAAATTATTCATTTAATTAAAAACAATCTTACTGACCCCAAACTTGAATGGTAGTATAGATAGATAGATGTGCATTTTAATGCAAGAGTAGCATCATAAATTGAAAATTAAAAGTTTAGTGTAAATAAAAAGTTTAAATATATAACCAAATAGATGTTTTAAAAACCATACTGATAGTTGCGTTTACATTCGAGGTTTGTTGGAACATAGCCTCAACCCTGTGCAGTTTTTTTTTCAGTTCGCTGCCCTTTAGAATTGTCCCCGTAGCGTGCATTGCACCGTTACCCAACCTCTAACTATTCCAGTCTAGGGAGAGAAATAAGCGATGGCTCACCCCCCCCCCCCCCCCCCCCCCCCAGTACCCTTCTAAGGTCAAACAAAACTCTGTCCCTGAATTTCCAAGGGAATAAAGAATCTTGTGGCTGGTGCCTGTTCACATATGGTATCAGTACAGAAATAGATGGCAGGCAAACAGGCTTTAACTGCAGCCACATGCATTCTGGATTCTATTGCTCCCCCAAACAAAGAGAATGAGGCCTGCAGTGGGATATAGAAAACGTTTTTGTGAATGTTTATGTCACACTGATCTTAAAAGGATTTTGCATGAGTGATGCTGTGTTAATGAGTCACTGTCGTGGTCAGCTTGTCATCAGCATCACTTGGATCAAGGCCTAGGAATATGAAAACCCATTCAGAGTTAAAAACGAAACAAAAAGAATAGTGTGCAGTCATTATGTAATAGCCCGAAAATTATGGCAAATGGTAATGTACACACCATGTCATTTGAAACTTATATGACATTCTTTTTCAGTGAAATTCAAGAAGCAAAAATCAGAAGACTTTTTTCCATGCTGTTACTATGAAAGTGGCCTGGAGCTTTCAAGTTTCAAATATGACACAAAAGCACCAAAATAAATCATAAAATTGGTTGATGTGACTTGCGCTATATTCCCAATGTTCTAAAGCCATATGATAGCTTTGCATGAGAGACCGAATGAAACGTCTCAGGTTACGTACATAACCCTGGTTCCTCGAGAGAACGAGACGCTGCGTCGGAAAACGCTAGGGCAGGGGTGGCGAACTCCGGTCCTGGAGAGCCGCAGCCCTGCAGAGTTCAGCTCCAACCCTAATTAAAACTCACCTGCCTATAGCTTCCTAGTAACTGTTCAGACCTTGATTAGCTTGTTCAGGTGTGTTTGATTAGGGTTGAAGCAAAACTATGCAGTGCTGCTTCTCTCCAGGACCGACGTTCTCCACCCCTGCGCTAGGGGAACGCCTTCTGTGACCACGCTCTGAATAACATGTGATATCAGTCCAATAGCTGAGCGGGATGTCACGGGCAGGTGACGTCATGACCATGAAGCTATAAAAGCACGTGCGGCGGAACCAGCGTCAGCTTCAGGAATGAAGCAAGCACCGGCAGGGACACTGGAAGTATGGCACCAAGACGCAGCATCTCGTTCCCTCGAGGAACCAGGGTTACATACGTAACCTGAGACGTTCCTCTTCAGGAACTCGAGCTGCGTCCGAAAACGCTAGGGGAACGAGAATGCCCATGCCGCCAGACAGTGGCTAAAGTAGGCGGGGCTCGCCATCCCAAAGGCCAACTTCTGGAGGAGTGAATCCTGACCCCCAAAGGAGAGGGGAGATCAAAGGATTCAAGGCTATGGAATAGCATCCTGATCCACCACTTAGCCTAAGCTTCTCTGGCCGGTAAAAAGTAGCGTCCCTCAGCCTCAGCGCACCGCAGAGGAAATGTGTAAGAAGAGGGTGTTTTCCCACTGAATGGCCACCGAGAGGGGGCGTGGTAGGCCGCAATGGCCGCCACGAAGCCCTCTAGGGTGGAGTGGGTCAACCCTGTGGATAAACAGGCCTGCAGGAACTCCAGAACTGTACCATATGGGCAGTTAGCTGGGTCAGGCTGGTGGGCTCCGCAGAAATATAGTTTCCTCATAGAGAGTGCTCTGGATGGAGGATAGTCTCAACAGCCTCGGTTGAGAAACTGGAAGTTATGAGTTGTGCCTCCTCAGAGGCCCCACCCCCATCTTCCAGCTCCCGGTCGTGCGGCGGCCCTCCGCCGGTGATATGAGATTGCCTCTCCTGACGCGTAATCCCCATAGAGCCACCGTCGAGGAAGAAATCATGCCTTAGACCCAAGCTCGGCCCTACCAGAACGGGGATACTAACAACATACGGGCCTCCCACCTGGCCACCTGCTCTCCAGACTCCCTGGAGCAAAAATCACGGAAAGAGTACAGAATAAGCCCGCCACGTCTGTACCTATGGCATCCCAGCCCCACTTGGAGCTGGATGAGTCCAGAGATCCAAGGGGACAAGTTCTGGTTCATATCATATGATACCCGTCTCCACCAGGTCCACCTGAGCCTGGTCAAAAACTCTCTATATCTGCTTCACCACCTCGGGGTGAAGCATCCATTCCCTGGGCCTCAGCCCCTGCCTCGACAGGATGTCTGCTCCCATATTGAGATGCCCAGGAATGTGAACTGCTCTCAGCGAGAGGAGTTTGCCCTGGGGCCACACAAGGATCTGGTACGCTAGTTTATACAAACGGCGTGAGCGCAGACCTCCCTGGTGGTTGATTTAAGAGACCACCGCTGTGTTGTCGGTGCGCACCAACACATGGTGACCTCTTAGGTCTGGGAGAAAGTGTTTCAGAACTCGAAACATGGCCAGCATCTCCAGACAATTGAATGCCACGTCAGATGGCGACCACTCCACAGACCGTGGGCAGGGTGGCCACTCATGACCGCATCCCAACCTGTGAGGGACGTGTCCGTCGCTAGCATACGCGGCGACAAGGAGCTCCCAGCACCGGGCCCTGAGACAAGAACCTAGGTTTCCTCCACATGTCTAAGGCACGTAGGCACATCCGCGTGACCTTGATCATGCGAAGCGGGTTTCCCCTGGGGGAGAACCCCTTGTGTTCGTGTGCCACCACTGTAGGGGTCTCATGTACAGCAGCCCAAAATATATTACGTTGGACGCAGCTGCCAACAGACCCAGCAGCTTCTGGAACTGCTTGACAGTGAGTGACAAGCCTTCTCTTACTCTCGCGACTGAGGTGAGGATCGACTCGATCCGAGCAGCCGACATACATGCCTGCATCGTGGTCGAATCCCACACCACGCCCAGATAAGTGGTTCTCTACACTGGAGAAAGCACACTTCTCTTGGTGCTAAGTCTTAATTCCAGCTCTTTCGTGTGAGCAAGAACGACATCTCGATGTCGAACCGACATCCGCTCTGACTTAGCTAATATCAACCAATCGTCGATGTGGTTGTGTCGTGAAAGTGTGGGGTGAGAGTGCAAGGCCTAAGGAAGAACCAGTATTGGTAGGCTTTTGCCCCCAAAAGCAAACCTCAGGAACTTCCCATGATGAGGAAGGATGGAGATATGTGCATCTTTTAGATTGATTAGTGTGTTTGATAGTTTGAGTGTGAGTGTGCTGAACTTCAGTCGCATGACTGAGCGGTTCAATAGGCGCAGATCTAAAATAGGACGCAACCCCCCATCCTTCTTCGAAACAATGAAGTACCGGCTGTAGAACCCGGAATCCGTTTCGTGAGGAGGGACCACCTCGATGGCTTCCTTCCTTAAGAGAGTAACTACTTCCTGTTCTAATACCAGAGCCTGCTCAGGACCCACTAGAGTGTGGGAGGGTGTCCCCCCTGTTGAAATACCACATTCGATGCCGAGGAGAACCGAACTGGATTCTGTAGCCTCTTTCTACAGTACACAGGACCCATTGAGACACATTTGGCAGTAGCTTCCACGCTGCTAAATAATCTACTAAGGGAATCAGTCTCTCGAGACTGATCTCTGGTGTGCCCAGAACGACTAGTTCGGTGCCCTGAAGAGGCACACCGGCAGGGGACGGCCGAACTAACTGCTCTAGAGACCTCCGTGGAGGTTACGAGCCACTCGTCAGTCACCCGCGTGCTACATTCCGGGCGTACCGAGTAGATAGCGCTCGCCGGAGACCGCTGCAATCCTGGAACACAGCAGTGGTTTGTTTTGCAGACCGCGACTCCCTGAGGGCACTGAGGAGAATTGGGCACCAGTGTAATGCTGTGTGAACCTCTCTTCCCCAGAGGGGCCCGCCCTCCAAGGTCCTGAGCCACAGCATCAAGACTCTCATAGCTGAAGTCTCCTATCAAAAACGACGGCCCTCAGACCCACGTCATCTGCTAGGAAGACTAAACCACAGCCTGCTCGGGGCAGGACCCAATGAAGCACACTCGGCAGGGGCTCCCACACCACCAGGTGACCTCCTGAGGGAACCATCCCTCATCGATACGGGCCCTGTTGGTGCCCAGAGCGGCTAGTTCGGTGCCCTGAAGCGGCACACCGGTAGGGGACGGCCGAACTAGCTGCTCATGATATCTCCGTAGAGGTAGCGAGCCTCTTAGTACCACTACATTTCCAGGCGGTAACTGACAGAAGCACTCGCCGGAGACCGCTGCGCCCAGGAACACCGGCAGGGTTGGCAGACTGACCTCCTGAGAGCACTGAGGAGAGACGGGCACCATATAATAAGGTGTACACCGCTCTTCCCCAGAGGGACCTGCCCTCCGAGGTCCTTTGAGCCACAGCATCAGGCCTCTCTATCTAGAATCGTCTCCATATTGAATACGCGTCCCCCAGACCCACGTCGTCTGCTAGGAAGAATAGACAACAGCCTGCTCGAGGCAGGACCCATCTAGATACCTCCGTAAAGGTAGCGAGCCTCTTAGTACCACTACATTTCCAGGCGGTAACTGAGAGAAGCGCTCGCTGGAGACCGCTGCACCCCTACAAATCCCTGAACCCGGCAGTGTGGCAACTGGCCGATCCTCCCTCCTGAGTGGCACTGAGGAGAGCTGCGAGCATCGTTAATGGCGGTGTCACGCTTTCCCCAGAGGGGCTGGCCCTCAAAAAGTCCTAGGCCTTAGGCATCAGGACATTTACGACGAAGACTATCCAGCGAGAATGACGGTCCGCATACCCGCCTTCTGCTATAAGCCTTCGGCCTGGGAGCGCGACTCTGACTCTAGACTCTGCGGGGTACGAGAAGTGAGGCCCCCAGAATGAGGGGCTGGAACACGGTAGGTTGGGACTGCTCCCGCCCAGCAGCCCCTGCTAACCGCCTCAACCTCCTCAGAGGAAGAGAGGTTAATGCGTGCTCTCACTCGAGAAGATTATATCCCAAGAGCCCCTGTATATCTAACTTCTCATAGTCAGACAAATACTTCATTTTATTCCTCAGAATTTAATGCAGTCAAACAACCAGACGAGTAAATACGGTTTAGTGTAGTAAGATTCACGTCAAAAACCGAAATGATGTAATATATGCGCTGCGCGCGAGCCATTCAGTCACACGAACAACATCAATCTCCTCAGAGAAGAGGGCCGCAGCACTCACTCAGAGGGGGAAGAACCGCAGCGCGGGCTTCCAAGCACCGAGAACGAGCTCTAGATCTAGCGAACACGGGTGGAGATAGGAAGAGCCGTCTCCAACCCGTCTGCTAGATCATGAGCGATCTCCGCATTCTCAGTCGCCGCCGTGCCTCAGCAGTAGCGGGACCACAATCGCAAGATCACAGGCACGCACACACTCCTCGGAGCATGCCCGGTGAGAGCGGAGCGCTTAACAGCGGAAAAAACACAATCCGCCCCCCGAGAGCTGACTGCGCGAGCTCCGCTCCCCATTAATGCTGCTCATTATAATATCAGGCATAATATGCTTGTGCAACTGGCGAGCTCTTTGACGCCCTCATCAACTTCCTCGGAGGAAGACAGGCGGAGCGTCGCGCCCTCTCCCCGGGGAGCCGCATCGCTGGCTTCCGACCCCGAGATCCGGGCGCCGGATCCTGGTGATTAGGAGTAATCATATGCGAACCCCACGAGCACAGCCACCGCTCTGCCTCGGCGAAAGCGGGGCCGGCACCATGAGGAACACTAGTGAAGGCTCCCTCCTCAAAGATAGCCCTCTGAGAGCGAAGCAAGGCAGTAATAACTGTGCTTCGCTCCCAAGCAAACCACGCAAAGGCTGTGTGTATTCCCACTCGTGATATCGTTTTCTTTTGGCAGGGAGGAACACACAACCTACAACGTGGCTTGCTCTCGCCATTGAAATGCTTTGTCTTTGCATGAGCTTAGACATAGCTGGAGCTTATAGACTTTCACAAATGACAGACAACAATAAATATGACTGACATAGCTTTGCTGAATGACAGAAAGCTGACGCTGGCTCCGCCGCACGTGCTTTTATAGCTTCCTGGTCATGACGTCACCCGCCCGTGACGTCCCGCTCAGCTATTGGACTGATTTCACATGTTATTCAAAGCGTGGTCACAGAAGGCGTTCCCCTAGCATTTTCTGATGCAGCTCGAGTTCCTGAAGAGGAACTGATAATATTCCCCTCCAGTCAGATGCAGCAACCACTGAATTAGTGAACCGGGAACCAAATGCATGTAATATGTGAACAAATCATTCAGATCTGATTCAAAAGAGGAAATCATCTGTCGTTGCAGAAATGCGTCCCAGCTGTGTCAAGACATCTGGACTGTATTTTCTGGAAAATAAGCTTCCATGGTTTGTTTCTCACACAAAGATATCATATGGCTTCAGAAGATTTGAAATTCATAATGCTTATATAATTGCATGGAAAAGAATGACCAGTACATTCTTGAGTGTTTGGAACATGTGGGTGAGTAAATGACGATGGAATCTTCATTTTTGGATGAACTATTTTAAAGAGCAGACGTAAGCCGGACTATTTAATATTCTAAGGCAGAAGGACAATTTTCACACATATGAATCACACCATTTCAGTTCTGTTCATTATGTATTTTTCCCAGGCGCCAGCCTGCACACTGCAAACCACTTCTGGTTCCACCATAGTGACGGTGACACAATGAGCGTCCAAAACCCAGAGGAGATGAACCTGTGTGGCCTATGTGGTCACTGACCTGGACGAAATGCTCCCCAGATAGTGAGTCATTCACAAACGACTGAAACCCCCCACCCTGTTCATCAGCTTAAAGCAGCCAGTCAATTGCACCATTACCTTGAGAATTCTCTATCAACCTGAGAATTCCACTGATCACTCCACTGTCATGTAGTATATGCTACTACTTTGATATTTGGGTAATTTTCTTTTTTCATTTTTTATTGTGTAATTTATAATGTGAAATTATGTAATTTCTATTAATAATTTATTAATTGATTTGTCCATTTTCTAAACATGAGCAGTTCAAAATCTATAATAAAACTATATTAGGAGAAAAAAATCTATGAATAAAGATCCAGCATCTGTGGCTAAAATTATCTTGAGGAGTTTTGGCTTCACAATTTCATGTAAACAGTGATAAACAGTATGATGCTGTTATGGTGTCATTTTCCACAAACTGAATAGGTCTTAGACATCAGAATATCAGACTTCCCCTTGGAAACTAAGCCCAGTTCTGCTTTCCTAAAACAAACAAAAAGTAATGGATATGCTACTGCCTAGTCATACTTCCTCCCTTTTTTTTACAGAATAAGTGTCATAACCTGGCTCAAAGATTATTACAAAAAAGAGGGAAGCAGGGGTTGAATCAAAATATAACAAATTTAACAAACAAAATAATAATTGAACACAAGGGGCAAACTCCCCACACACACACCAACAGGGGAAAGGTAGGAAGCTTTTATAATGAGGAAAGACTCCGGGCCCAGGTGTCCTCCATCTGCATTCGGGCTGCAGCCCCGCCCCACTGAAACACAAAAATGAACAAAGCCACACAGCAGACAGGTAGGCAGACTGTCACAATTAAAGGGGTTAGATGAAAATCATCAACCTGAGAGATTTCTGTCCCTCCATTTAAAGTCCTTTCCACCAAACTTTAACACATTAAAAAGTTCAAGTTGGATTTCCTGTTAAAGAAATCCAAATGAATTAAGCAGTTTAATCCAAGTCAACCGAAGAGACACAATAGCTTTATATGATGAACAGATTTAATTTAGGATTTTATTTTTATTATCTATTATTTATATATTTATTATTAACATTGATCAGCGCACACACAATGCACTACGTAGAGAACATAAAATGTTGTAAACACGTCTGACGTCTATTTATCATATTGATTAAATCTCTGAATGTGTGTTGATCAGTGTGTAAGTTATATGTAAGTAAAAGTCTAAATTATATTTATGATATAAAGTGACTGTTTCTTCAGGAGGCTTGGATTAAACTGCACGATTCATATTAATTTATTTATTTATGAACTTTCTGAAGCTTAAAAGCTTTAACTTTCAATGGAGAGACAAAAATCTCTCAGGTTTCTCTAGAAATATATTTTTTGAAGATGAAGGAAATTTTTATGAGTTTGGAATGACATGAGGGTGGAGAATTACATTTCAGTTAAATTTACAACATCCTATTAATTGAGATACAAGCAAAAATCCTTGTGTAGGCTTGTTTTTCATCAGTTAAACTAAAAAAAAAGTTTTTTTTAAGTGATTAACTGGTTTCAAAAACACAAGTCTCAAACCGTCCTTTATGAGGTTATCAGAATTAGTGTTATTTATAACACAAGATAGCTAATTTATGGTTGCTAATTTAAACTGTGAAAAAATAATAGACTTCAGATAAATACAACTTCCTTCAAGTTTTTCTGTACTGCACAAAAAAATAATCCAGATGGATGTTCTTTATTCCTGTATTGACATTAAAAATATGTAACTGTGTGTTACTGTATGCTTATCAAGCGAAAGAAAATGCAGTGGTAAGCTTGTGTCCTCATTATGTTGTATGTGTACATGTTTGTGCCCATGTGAGCCTTTTCAGTTACATCAAACAAGTAAATTCATGTTTCTATGACAACTTAGATTAAGAGGACATATGAAGATTATACAAGAAAACTGGCCTCGGTCTTTGGTTTTCCCACAGCGTTTCTACTCGCCATTACTAAATCTGTATAATACAAGCATCTTGAATGCACATGTTTAACAAAGAGAAATGTCACATACTTGGGTTATGTGGCAGTTTCATGGGATCGGTGCATTTTTTCTTTTCACGATTACATGCTCTTTTTTTTTCCTTTACAGAAGGTTTTAAAGAGAAAATTACCCAGATACGTTTGGTTAATAGGCTAAAAGGTCAGTGTTGCTCAAAGTGAAGACCTGGTTGTACTTAAGTGGTGCTTGCTCCATTCTTGACTCGTAGACATACTAATTTTCTCTATCCTAAAGAACAATGACTCCTCAAGTTTTTTTTTCTGCTTTGATCGGGTAACAAAAGTTTGCAGGCATTGACACAAGACCACATCATAAAAGCATTTCCCTGGGATTTCAGAGACTTAACTTTATCAAAAGCTCCCAAGACTTATTCTCTGGCCTCGATGCAATATATTGACACGGTCCAGCTACAACATTTCTTAAAGGAATATTCTGGGTACAGTAAAAGTTCATTTCAATCAACATAGTTTGTGCTATTACAGTATATTGATTTGAAATTATTTCGACATGTCCCTTTTCAAAATCAGGGTTGCATTGAGGCACCAACAATGGTGAATAGGCCAATTTACTTTTGTGCAATCTGTAGACGTTTTTTTTTTCTTTCCTTCTTTAAAGAATAGCAACAGGAAAAAAGACAAAATTATTTTAGTGTGAAAAAAATCACAAATTTGTCTGTGAAAATACAATTATGCCTTCATCAACTTGACAACATAGACCAATAAACCCTACCACTAAAACAACTCTAAAAACTAAGATTAAAACTACACTGTTACTTAAACAACTTCACAACCCAAATAATACACACATTTTAACAGATTAATTGATTTTAGAAGTGTTTTTAAAGAATTACAAGTTTGTCATTTCTGTGGTTAAATACTCAAAACCATTTACTTCCATTGTAAGTACCCCATCATTACCTTTTTTTTTAAAGAAAAGATGCGTCAAAATAATTTATGTATTTATTTATTTTTGTTGCTGTAATCAACATTATGCCACAAATGCGCTTAAAGGGATGGTTCACATTTACTCACTCTCATGTTGTTCCAAACCCATAAGACTTTTGTTCATCTTTGGAACTCAAATGAAGATATTTTTAATGTTCTCTCATCATTTTTGTCCATTCATTGAAAGCCTATGCAATCAACATTTCACGGAAGCTCAAAATTTAATGCTTGATGTGAGAGAGCCAATGAGGATTGTTCTCATGCATTAACCAAACACTCCTGAGGTTCTGTTTAGTATACTGGATGTGCTCCCTCTATGTGCTTTGATATATTTATATGTGAAATTAAATCTATACATCATATAAAGCAATTGTGTCTGTCAATATATATTATGTTATCCCTTTAACTTTTACTGAACCTGGAAAATCACTTTTCTTCTTTAGAATGTTCATATTTTTTTTAGTGTAGTCATGATTGAATTTGAGCTGTTGCATTTGAGTTACACAGTGCAGACCATAGGGTGTGGTGGTAAAAGTCATAGAATCGCACCTTTGCGGTTATTTTCCAGCTCACGGGTAGGAGAGAATTGCTTTCAGTAGAAAACAGCTGGAAGCTTTTAGCCGCATTTGTGTATGTTATTGCAAATGATGTCAGGATTTGTGAAGGCACCATTCGGCCTATGAAAACAAAACGTAGAGCTCATTCTAGACACAGGAGGTGCAATCCGTTAACTTTCCCAGAGATCATGGATACAGAAGTGTGTGTATGTGAGGTTTGGAGTTGTTTGGAATGCTAGACTTGGCTTTGGTCTTAAAAGCATGCCTGGGATGGATGCATATGGAAACGGTCAGTAATTTAATTACAGGTCGTGGAAGCACAGATCGTGGAAAGTAAAAGCACTCATTGTGACGTGGTTACTGTTGATCATACTAAACCCATTTTATATGCTTTAAAAGTTTCATCTGCTTACTAAGAGACTTCCAAATAGGGCCATTGAGTTTAATGAGGTTACGCAGAGATTGTTGGTGTAATGAGTTGGAAAATCATGTGAGTGGGAAAGGCCATTATTTCCTCCATTTACCTACACTGAAGACAGCCCACCAGTAAGCACAACATAAACCAATTTAAAGTTCCACAGAGTCACCTTCTTTACATAGGGTTATGGAGCGTGATGCCCATCCATCATGCTTTATTTATAGAATCAACTCGCCCCTTTCCACCAAGCTGTGCGTTAGGTCGTATTTATTCAAGCACACAAAATATGTATGTCAGAGTTATAGAGGAGACCTAAAATAAAGTCAAGGTGGTTGAGGAGCAGTTGGAGAAGGCTTTTGGTTCCTAATATTATGTTCTTAAAGGAATCAATAGCAGTTCTGGCATAATGTTGATTACCACAAGAAAAAAATAATTTCAGCTCGTCCCTTTTTTTCTTTAAAAAAAAAAAAAGCAAATGTGAAGGTTATGGTGAGGCACTTGCACTGTACAATGGAATTGAATAGGACCAATTATTGTAGGATTTAAAAATTAAAATATGAAGCATTTATTAAAAACCTTTGCATTAATATTTCTATTAAAACCTGCACATTATTTGACATGCGTCCTACGATTCATTTATTTGTTCCTTGTTTTATTAAATTGTGGACACATTGTACTGATTCGTATTGATTTCATTAAAACAAGTTAACGAATAAGTACTATATGGCCATGATTTATTAAAACATGGGAATGCATTCTTAATTCATGGCCACAATTTAATTACAATGAAGGAAAAACAATTTGTGGGAATTAATTAATTCATGGCCATGTCATATTGCTCCGTATTTTTCATGGCAACAAAGTAAAATTGCATATAAAAGGGTTAGTAAGCACTTATTTTACACTAAAATCTAGTTTGTTTATTTCTTCTTCTTTTTTTTTTGGCTACCTTTGAAACAGTTAGTCTTTAGAATCTAAAGTTTAGATGTTTTACAAATTGGTCCCATTACTTCAAAGTGTGCTTCAAATTTTTGCTTATTTAAAGCAGAAGTAAGGAAGGAAAAGTCTAACTAATTTGTGGTAATCAGCATAAATGGAAATAAAAATGCTGTAGATTGAGCTTAACTAGTATTAAAACCTAAATATTTCTTAAGCACCTACAACAATCTCAATAGAGACCAAAAATGAAGATTTCTGGGTAAAAACTGACTAAAAATAATGAAAAATATATTTATACGACATTCACCGTTGCACTTGGATTTAAATGAATAATAATAATACTAATAATAATAATAATAATATATAATAATAAGGATTCTGAATACAAAGGACTAGACTAATGTAAATATATTTTAAAAGTTATATATATAATATAATTAGATAATAAATCAATTCCTTATATTGGATAATAATAATACAAAATATAATAATAATTAACCAGAACAAATTGGTTAATTAGCAAGTTTTTTATTTGGTCATGGTTGTGGTTACTACGGAAATAAAGCCACCGCAAGATTGCTTTACTGTCATCAACTCCGATTCATTACGTCAATGGCAAACAGGTATATAGAGGGCAAGACTGAAGAGTAATCCGAAACATAGGTGATGGTCCAGGCGAGGGGTAAACAGTATCCGAACAGGGCGAGACGAGAGGGGTAATCCAAGACAGGCGATATACTTTCGGGCAGGCAGAGATCAGACAAAATGAGATACACAGGCTAGGATCAAGACACAAATGACTAAGGCAATAAACAGGATTTAAAATAGACGTTGAACTCAGAAAACTCGGAAGGCTCCGTAAGTAGCTATCACCTTGGAACGCCAATACATCGCTAGGACAAGATCGGCGTGAATGGTGGTGTAGGACTGATTTATATAGTTTGTGTTATTGGTAGCAGCTGTGTGTGATTGGTTTCAGGCGAGCTTGTGATTAGTGCAATGGAGCATGGGAAATGTATTCCAGGGTGACGTGTAACAGTCTGTGTGGTGTGAAAATCAATATAATGAAAGGGCGACCTCTGGTAACAATCCGACGGAAGGCCACAGACTGAATTCGTGACACCAGCTTTTGATCATGCTGTCAATGTGAATATAAACACATTATTGCTGGTGTAAAAATCACGTTATGGAAAGTCTTGTTCTGGGTCTCAGTACACTACATTAGTGATCATGTCAGGGGAGCAGAAGTATGTTATGTGGGAAATTAAAATAAACAGTTACACAAACGCCATGTTTTCTATTGTGATAACTTTTAAATGTGTAAAATAACCTATATACCCTTACTATCTTGCTCTGTAGCCAGTTTCATTGGTCATCATCTGAATCATGCAGTCTGCTGTCAAGATGTGTTCAGAATTAATGGATTCATTTCAGAGTTCAGAAAGATCATGGATGGATCTGATCGACAAACAGTAATGCTATCTATCAGTATGTGGTACCAGTGCTGCACTGAGGTTAATGTTAGGGCTTAGTATTTGTTTCAGCATTGTGTACTATAGGCAATAAGCTCAGTGATTGGCATGACCAATGAAATCTTTAGAATCGGCTGCAGTGTTGGATTTTCACTTCACTTGTTCTGTGAAAAAAACAAATCATGTTTTAAACACCAATACCACCATAGAGGTCTTGACCTTCTCAACAGTATCCAGCAATTAAGCTCATACAACGTAATTTGAAATAATCACTTTGATTCATATTCAAATCTTTATAGTGACAAACTTTTTCAAAATATTTCATTATCAAAACTGTTACCAAAAAGCTGTACATTTTTAATGTAACCATTTTTTTATTGTTGCATGATTCATGCTCAAACATTTAAAACTGTTACACAAGTTGTTGTAAGAAAAAATGATCAAACAAATATTTTTCTTTATTTATGGGAAATATATGAAAAATATGTCAATCAATAACTGCCAAATTAGTTAGCCCCTACTTCATAACAGTTTATTTAGGATAAAATATGGCAACCTTTTACTCATTCAGGTTTGGTCTTTATTTATTTATTTATTTGTATTTTTTTCTGTTTATTTTAATGTTTAATGTTAATTGCTAGAAAATACAACAATTGCGTTTTATTATGCTTTTAGTCACATTTTTAAGCTTTATTAAACATGCTAAATGAGTTGCAAAAATGGCAGATCCATAGAAAACAAATGAAAACGGAAATCAAATAAAAAAAAAAAAGGCGTATGTCCCTTCTAAACATTTTGTGAGCAGAAGAGAATTCTTTAAAAAAATAAAAATAAATTAATACTAATAATAATAATATAAATTGTAGCCCTTTTGTGAAAAAGTGGTTTAAATGTACAAACCATTACTGGTGTTTTGGTGTCCTCAGGAAATTTCTGCCTTCATCAAGAATTTGTGCTGTTTATGCTTTAGGATAGGTTTTTGGTATCTGCTGTAGAAATGGACTGAAACCTTATCAAAGGAATCAACAAAAAACTATTTAAATTGAGTTCATGTTCAACTACATTTGGCATGTAATAGTTCTTCACAAATCTGCTTTGGATAAAAAGTGTCCTTTGTCTAGACATTAATCATTATCCTCATTATGTGTTTTTTGAATAAAATAAAATCTGAATAAAGAAAAAACACTTAAAAATAAAAAATAAAAAATATGGAAATGCTTGTGAGAAACGTCTAGGTTACTTGTGTACCCCTCGTTCCCTGAAGGAGGGAACAGAAACGTCACGTCGGTAATGACTGACTTTGGGATCTCGCTTAGAGAGACCAATACACTTCGAGTGTGTATGTTAACTAAACAAGCCAATGACAGTTGGTGTGTGTGTTTCGCCACGCGCACCCCGCCCCTCAGCGCGGGTATAAAAGGAGAGCGCGGGCAAACGCACATCAGTTTTGCGATGAGGAGCGGTACGGTGCCCGGTAACGTCTCCCATTCCGCCTTTCAGGGAACGGGGTACACTCAGTAACTAGACTTCACTTTCAGTCAGAATCACGTCTTGTTCGTCAGTAATGGACTGACGATGGGGATTCCTCGTATGTCGTTAAAAACGCCACTATTGGACCCCCTCTCAGGCCCTGCAGAAGGCCGGCAGTCCCCCACACCAGCTAGGGCGGAAGATTAGGCAGCGGATAGGCAGAGGGGTGTCCCCGGCTTGCACAACATTGTACATTGGATAACACTGGGAAAGCGTAACCAGTTGGGACGCTACGGAAGCCACATACCGCACATAGGAGGTATCATGTGGAAATACACATATGGACTGGCCCAGGGCAGTACTACATATAGAAGTCCCTGGCGGTAGACCCGCCTGGGGTGAGATGACTATGCAGCAGAGATGGCAGTGAACGACTGTCAGGGAAAGAAACGGGCTTACCGTGAGGGGAGCCGTAACGTGGAAGAATACACATGTGGGATCACCCGCAGGGGGAATCACTACACACGGGCACACTAGACCTCCCACGTAGGCCGCATCACAGAGGTCTGACTGGAGGCTGCCACGCGTCGTGGCACTGGGGAAGCGGGAGCCACTCCTCTCACTTAAGAGTGAGCTCGTCACTCCTGAGGGGCATGGTAATGTTGGGCGCTGTATGCCATCACCGGAACGTTCACCTGACGACAGCGTTGAGAAGCATAGTTCGTTGCCGAGTAGGCGTGGAGGGCAGACAATGACCCGTGCGGCTCAGGCGTGCTGTAGAGAGGTGTTATAGCGCCGCTGTGTGAGCACCAACCCTTGAGTGCGTGTCCACTGGATTTCTCTGTGCCCCCAGGCCGCGCTAATGGCCCGGATGCCGCACGTGGAGGCGGCTACCTCATACCCGCACAAAGAAACAGCATGAACAAGAGGGGTGTGAGGTACCTGAAAGCTAGTGTTACGAGTCCACGTACTTATGCGCCGGGACAGAGTAGAGCGATGGCTGGGTCTGCCTCCTCACGGGGCAGCGCTTGCAAGTTCACCACCTGATCCCTGAAAAGCGTGATGGGAATTTTGGGCACATATCCGGGCCGGGGTCACAGGACAACGTGAGAGTTACCCGTCCAGAATTCTAGGCACGAATCGTCGACCGAAAATGCATGCAGGTCCCCTACCCTCTTGACAGAGGCCAATGCGGTGAGGAGCGCTGTCTTTAATGACAGAAACTTAAGCTCTACTGACTGCAGAGGCTCGAAGGGCTCCTCCTTCAGGGCCGTCAGGACCAAGGGGAGATCCCAAGAGGGTAACAGGTGAGGGCGAGGAGGATTTAACCTCCTTGCCTCTCTGAGAAACCAGATGACCAAGTCGTGCTTCCCCACAGACTTAACGTCTACTGCATCGTGATGCGCGGATGGCGGCAACATACACTTTCAGGGTGGAGGGAGACAGCCTTCGCTCCAACCCATCCTGCAGGAAAGAAAGCACGACTGCGATCGGGCATCTACGGGGTCTTCCAGGCGGGAAGAGCACCAAACGACGAACAAGTTCACCTTAAGCCTGTAAGCGTGTCTGGTAGACGGGGCTCTAGCTGAAGCGATGGTGTTTACTACCGCTGGAGGTAGCCCACCTAGAACATCCGCGTCCCGTCCAGGGACCATAAGTGGAGATTCCACAAGTCTGAACGCGGGTGCCAGAGGGTGCCCCCTCTCTGAGAAAGGAGATCCCTCCTCAGAGGAATTTGCCAAGGAGGGGCTGTCGAGAGGAGCATCAGTTCGGGGAACCAAGTCCGACTGGGCCAATATGGCGCTACCAAGAGGACCTGCTCCTCGTCCTCCCTGACCTTGCACAGTGTCTGTGCGAAAAGGCTCACTGGAGGAAACGCATATTTGCATAGGCCCCGAGGCCAGCTGCACGCCCAGTGCGTCCGTGCCGAGTGTTCCCTCTGTCAGGGAGTAGAACAGCTGGCAGTGGGACGTGTCCGGGGAGGCAAACAGATCTACCTGAGCGTCCCCAAAGCGTCTCAAAATCAGCTGGACTGTCTCGGGGTGGAATCGCCATTCTCCCAGAAGGGCGGGCTGACGTGAGAGCTAGTCGGCTGCACGATTGAGCTCGCCTGGGATGTGAACGGCGCGAAGCGACCTCAGATGCTTCTGACTCCAGAGGAGGAGATGGCGGGCGAGTTGCGACATGCGACGGGAGCGTAGACCGCCCTGGTGGTTGATGTACGCAACGGTCGCAGTGTTGTCCGTACGGCCCAGTACGTGCTTGTCGTGTAGCAGCAAATTGAAGTGGCGCAGAGCCAGCCATACTGCTCGCAACTCGAGGCAGTTGATATGCCCCCCCCCACTGCAGAAGGGGCCTCCAGTGCCCCGACCAGAGCCCCGCAGTTGCATTCCCATTGCACATGGCACCCCCGCCCCTGGCAGAGGCATCTGTTGACACAACAACATGCCTGGATACTTGCCCAAGGGACACCCCTGTCCGAAGAAAGGCAAGATCTGCCCACGGGCTGAAGGTCTGACGGCAGAACGGGGTGACAGAAACCCGGTAAGTGCCGTGCCGTGCCATGCCCATCTCGGGACCCGGTCGTGAAGCCAACGCTGAAGCGGTCTCATATGAAGCAATCCGAGCGGCGTGACAGCGGCTGCGGAAATCTTATGCCCCAGGAGCCTCTGAAACTATTTTAGTGGAACCGCCGTCTTGCACTGGAAGGAACCCAGGCAGTTCAGCATCGACTGCGCAAGCTCTACTGAGAGACGTGCTGAGAGGTTGACCGAGTCCAGCTCCATGCCGAGAAAAGAGATCCTCTGCATCGGGGAGAGTTTGCTCTTTTCCCAGTTGACCCTGAAGTCGATCGCTGCGAACCAATCGAAAGGACGGACGCATTGAAAGATGCGTTTCTGCGTAAACATCCTGAACGGGAGCTTGTGAAGGCCCCGGTTTCAGCACGCGCAGATCCAGGATTGGTCGTAACCCACCGCTTTTCTTGGGTACGATGAAGTATGGGCTTGAGAAGCCGACCTCATCTCGGCTGGAGGGCTGGGCGGTCACCATCTCCTGAAGAGCCGGATCAAAGACCCCCGGGTCGCCTGTCCCAGGGACGCCACCCGCCCTGGCGCTTCACGGACTTGGCAGGGGCGGAGACGGGCTGCGCAGCTTTCCTGCGGCCAGCTCCACGCTGCGGCCGTTGTGAAGGATGCTGCTGCGGCCGAGCTGGAGCGGAGGTGGAGGCCGCAGGAGGATGCCCTCTGCGATGAGCAGACAGAAGGGCTGCAGCCGGCGGTGGGGTGGCTACAGCAGCATACCGCCGGGGCAGGATGTGTCGAGACACCTCCGTCTGCTTATGGGGGTTTTTGTTTTTGGCCGGAGGAGAACTGTTGGGCAGAGCCCTCCACCGCTTCGGCGAATAGGCCGGCCTGGGAGATCGGGAAGTCCAGGAAGCGATGCTTGTCGGCCACCCTCATATCCGCCAAGGTCAGCCATAAGTGGCGCTCCTAGACCACCAGTGTGGACATCGTCTGACACAGGGCCCGCGCCGTGACTTTCGTCGCCCTAAGCGAGAGGTCCGTCGCGGTGCGCAGTTCCTGCAGCACACCTGGTTCAGCACACCTCGTGCAACTGCTTCAAACGCTTTGCTCTTACTGACTCTACCTGACGTTGGCAGCGCAGCCGAATCCTCATCTCTAGAGCTTAGCTCGCCCTCCGATGCAGCGATCGCCATCCTGTCCTCTGCCTGTGTCCCACACAAGACGCTGGACCCCACCCTGTCCGAGGACCCAGCACACTCGACCGGAAGCACCAGGTGGTACGACATGCTTGAGGAATGAGAGGCCCGCGGAGACGTACTCGACGGGGAAGCTCTCACTGTAACCTTCAGGTCTCCCTGACCATGAACCAAAGTAGCCCTCCGAAAACCGGAAGAGCTAGAGCAGGGCATGGCAAGGGGGATACCCCCCCCCCCCCTTTAATGAGGAGGTATCTAGACCGCAACGTCGCGATGGTAATGTTCCCGCACTGAGAACATGACTCAACCATGAGCGCTGCTTCAGCGTGCTGTAAGCCCAGGCACAAGAGGCAGCTATGACCATCAGACGGAGCTAGGAAGCGACCGCATCCAGAAACACACGAGTGGAAGGCCATCTTTAAAAAGACGCCCGTCACTTGTGGAGCTCTTTTAGTCATTTGCTCTTTTAGGAAAAAAAGGAAACACTCTTTTAGAGAGAGCGCTGAAGCGCCCAGGGGAGGTCACGGCGAGACCGCAGAATGGCAGCTGCAGCACGCTGAAGATGAGCAGCACTGAATGGCAACCCCCGCTGACGCGCCGTAACACCAACGCCAGCTGTTTCTTCCAAACACTCGCGGAGATTCGTCCTGAGAAGGCTCGGCTCCGAAGCGAAAAGCTGATGTGCGTTTGCACGCGCTCTCCTTTTATACCCGCGCTGCAAGGCGAGGTGCGCGTTGCGAAACACGCACGCCAACTATCATTGGCTTGTTTAGTTAACACTCGAAGGTGATTGGGCTCTCGGGCGAGATCCCAATTCGTCAGTCACGACTGACGTTACGTGACTGACTGAAAGGGAACCACACTCTCAGAAAAAAGGTACAAAAGCTGTCACTGGGGCGGTACCTTTTCAAAAGGTACACTTTTGTACCTTTTAGGTACTAATATGTGTACCTTTAAGGTACCAATATGGACTCTTTAGGTACAAAGGTGTGCCTTTTGAAAAGGTACCACCCCAGTAACAGCTTTTGTACCTTTTTTTCTGAGAGTGCATTGAGTGACATAATTGGATGGTTTTCTGTCTTTCTACCTCTATAACTTTGGTGTGTGGATGTGTGACTGCTCTTTAGATGAGTTTTCCACAGCCTTGTCTTTTCACATGGTACAATGGAAGATAAGGCCACAGCAATCCAGTCTTTTCAATAAAATGTGCAACAGAGGCCACAGATCAAAATCCTCGAATTCCGAGGATTCTATGAAGCTTAAGCAGAGAACATGGCCAGTTTTGCTGCCTGTTCAGTATGAAATAAAAAGCTGAAAGCGTGTCCCTGAGAAAGACATATGAAGAAAGAGCAAATCCTCTTCTTTCCTTTTATAAAATTGAGCCTTTAACATCAATGACAGTCTAGATGCAGCCTAGGCCCTGATGACTGCTTGTGGATGGGTATCAGATATCTAACAGGTCGTGCCCACCACATCAGCAAATCAACACAACTTTAAGTCATGTTTGTGATTATGTCCACAGACAGTATTAGAATTTGTGAAAATGAGCAGAGAGTTTTTCAATTCTGCCCTATTGGAGAACAGATCTGCTCCATCATTCATTCATTCATTCACTTTATTTATAAAGCACTTTACAACAGCACCTGCAGACCTTCAGCCTTCAGAAAGTTCATTTGTCCTGACATGGTTTTGTCTTCACTCTGACAGGTTGAAGTGCACATCCACTTAAACTTATATGGCTGATTTTATGAGGCACTTGTCACTTTTTTCTTATTGAAATTGATTTCAAGACCGTGTTATTCTTGAGATTTAGGAAGGAGCGACTAGACTATTGAAACGGAGGCTGTGCTGATGCAATTTACTGCAATCGAGCGGTATGATAGTAAAACAGCCTGTTCTGCTGCCTATTGTCTGTAATGATTTTTCCTTTTCTTCACTGCATTTTTTTCAGTTTCACTTATAGTAGTCAATCATCCAAACTGCGTAAAGCCGTAGAGTCTATTTATCATTATAGAACTGCACGGGAAACACTACTGTTTGCGTCTTTTGCAAAAATGATACGATCTTTGTAAAAGTGTTTATGTCTGACTATCATTAACAGCTCTTAGCTCTGTGCAGTTTCATAATTGTCTCACAGCTGGCAACATACAAAAGTTAAATGATGTTGTGCTGCTGATTATTTACATTTGTTTCATACTGAGCAATAGAAAGGAGGCAAGCTGAATTGTTTTGTAGAATTTATCTATTATAGATGTGTTGCTTTGTTAAAAAACAGTTTTCATATTTGCAAACTCTTGTAGGGGAGACCCCTACAGTTAGAAATTAGAAATATGGATGAAATCCCTATGATATATGATTGCCACCCTCCTGGTGTGACAGTAGAAGCTGTAAGACTTTGAGAGGTAAAAACTATTTTCAAATACAAAATAACTGATTTATAATTTGACATATCATCTGCACAAGCTTTTCATCTACATCAGATATGCCCAAACCAGGGGCATAGTAAAACAATAAAACAAAACAGGGCATACTTTACATTTTTCCTGGACCCACAAAGATTGCACAGAATAAGACATTGTATTGTTACAGTATAAACATGCTCATATCACTATGTGCTGTATATACAGTATGTGGCGTTTAAGCATTGGTTTAGGGAGGCAGGGGGAAGTGGTTATAATGGCAGTCCCCTCCTCCTCACGGTTAATTCCAGCACTATTTTACAGACTTCTTGTCTTGATTGGCCATTTGCGGTTGTGTAAATGATTACAGTAACGTCATATAAATAATGCTCCTGGGATTGTGGTAAGTGATGCAGCTGGAATGATGGAGTGCATGATGGAGTTTCCATGTATTCATCCATGACCCAAACTGTCCTGAGATTGTACCCTGCTCATGTTTAAAACACTTTAGAGTCTATGTAATTCACTCGCACACACACACACACACACACACACAAACTATTGCTTTCACTTCCGAATCTCATTTACACTTCCACATATTTCAAACTGGATATGGTGTGACTGGTTACAAGATATGTGACAACCAGTGACATTTGTCATCATTGATGCCAAACCTGGTTTGACACAACTGCATGCAAATAATATACTGAAGGAATATACTTAACCGTAAACTGAATGTAATGTTTTCAGACACATTTGCATGTTTATTGTGCTTCGGAGCACTTTTTGACCCCCATAAGTAGGACTTATGGACTCTTAAGTTGATAAGAATTCATATTTTGAATACTTAAGCATTTTAAGAAGCAGGCATGAAAGTGTAGCCTACACTAACACTCAGGTGGCATTTTATTTCATTAATTTTAAAGAGATATACAGATATAAAGTTTTTTTTTTGTTTGTTTTTTTTATAGATTTGAAATACAAGTGGACATTCAATACAATTAAGTGCACTTTTTCACAAGAAGACACAAACACAAAACAATATAGGATTTGTCTTCAGATGTTTTTGGAGTGTGGTAAAATCCATCCCATTCACTTTTATTGTGCAGAAAATAAGCAGTGTGAACATTTTGCTAAACATATTATTTCTTCTTTTTTTTTTACAGTGATGAAAAAATGGGTTCAGAACAAAATTAATATACTGTAAGTAAATAGGTAAACCAACCATTTAAACTTATTACTTTTTTGGTAAAAAATGAATGAAAAACTTAATACACACATTTTACTGCAAACTTGTGAGCATGATCTTTCTTATTTGACTATGAGCTATCTTTTTCTCTCTTCTGTGTAGAAGATTCACGTTTTTACTAAAGCATATGTATTTTGATCATAAACTCTTTTACTCATAACGTTCAGAAACAGGTTTCATATTCATCATAGGCAGGTCCAAGCAGTTTGTCTATCAGCTTTGCACAGTATCAGTGTGTAATATGCAGTGTGTTAGAAGTAAATGTGTTTGTTTGATGTAAACAGTGAAGTGTTTTGGAGATTTTGATTACAATTTTTTTCAATAGCTAACAAGCGTTTACCAATACTTAAAGTACTTTTTCTAAACTCTTAACACAGCAACTCACCTACATCACACAATTAGCCAAATAGTTCATTTTCTGGCCAAAACCACATTTTGTTAAATAAATACAAACTCTACATTTCAAAATGCTGAAAACCTTTTTCTACATATACTAACTCTATCAAAACACAGCAAACCCAATTCAAAATTGAGTCATTTGGTCAAAACATTAGCACTAGTTTCTATCCGACAGAAACATATAGTCAATCATAGCACAGCGACTGTCAAAATTCTAACAGCTGATGACTTTACAAAAACTGCATTACTTGTCATGTTACAGTTCTACCTGCATGACAATACAAAAATCCATTGTTTTTTGTAATTTAGTTACCTTCAGCTGAAACCCATTTTACATTTTTAAGTGTTGAATGTGTTCATTCTTGGCAACATACTGTCTAAAATTGACTGAGTCATTATAGAAAAAAAATAGGGTCCCCTATGCAGAAATTCAATTGGAAATTAGGGTTGGATGGGTGCCCCCATGGTAGCTGATGCCAGTGATCAACAAAAATTCCAACATGCATGGCCTTTGGTTACTATGCAAGCTTGTTTCCGTCACAGAATAAAAAAGTAAAAATGGTAATTGTGGCCTTTTTATCTCACAATTTGAGCTTCTATTCTTGGAATTGTGAGTTTACATCTTGCAATTCAGACTTTATCAGAATTATGAGATAACGTCACAATTGCAAGAAATAAAAGTCAGAACTTTGAGATAAAAAAGTCACAATTACCCTTTACCCTTTATATTTTACGGCAAAAGTAAGCTTTCATAGGTTCCACATGTGTAAGGGGAAAAAAACAACATGAAAATACACAGTCCAGCACACATTCTTACTCCTTTCCCCTACCTCTTCTTCTCCCTTTTTCTGATCAAGCTACTCCTCTCCCTCCTACAAATATTTCTCTCCCAGGCATTATTTTTTCTCTCTTTGATTCTTTGTGTTGGTCTGCATCAAAAAAATAAAAAATAAAAAAAACAACTCTATGTTGATGCAATGGAAAGAGCATCAACACCTGACTATTCCTCCAACGGAGACTGGAATCAGCTGTTTCTAAATATTTCAGTGATATGTTACTTAAAAATGCTTATCAGTTGTTGCAATATTTTATACAGAGAGATTTCTTTCAATACTTTTGAGCTGTTGTTGTTGCAGAAGTAGAGGCTTTACACTATATTTAAAGTTTGGAACATTAGGTCTTCATTTCTGACATGCTGTGTCTAAGCTTTTGTAAAAAAAGATAAGAAAGATCCTTGATTGTGGTATGGGGTAAGTTTGTGTGAAAAGAAAATTTAAGCATCTTATAAATGTTTTAATTGACTGAATATTGTGTGAAAACAACACAAATTGTGTTAATGGTATGGTCACAACAGACGGATGTTGTGCTAATTGTGTATACAGTTTTGAAAATGTGACTACAGATTGGACAAAGGGATGTTAGCAATTGGAAAAAACTGTAATGATCGGACTTGGTGTAGATGTGGAGAGGCCTGGTGTAACAGTCCATTATGAAATCCTGACATGGAGAAAAAAACAAAACAACAACAACAAAAAAAACTTCGAAAAACAATCGAGCTATGCCAGAAGCTGCAAGATCAGCTCTCTGTGTGAACAACAAATTAAAGAAAAATTGGGAGGGAAAGGAAAGGCCAAAGGAGAGAATTGCAGCAAACTATGAATACAAATTAACACTTCAGGAACGGCCGTAAGTGATGGATAGCTTAGTATTTCCGGGGGTTTGATGACTGCATTACAGTATATGCATAATTTCCATGCCAGGCAGAAACATGGCCTGGGCATCTTAGACATTGTATAAAAACTTTTGCGAGGATTGAAATATATGCCACACTTTTATGAATTTATGATATGTTTACCTCCCAGCCTGTCTTTGCTGAGACGAGCTGTATTTTCTGAATGCAGATGTTTAGTATTTACATTTCAAAACACTTCCAGGAGAGAATGATTCACATTGTACCGCACTCATCGTATATGGTCCTGCCATTTGAAACAAACTGAAATTATGTTCTTCTTTTGGCGGGGAGTAAACAAGATCTTCAAACAAGAAAAAAGAAGATAGGTCTGATGTTTGTGTCTGTATTAAACATCTCCGTTACCTGTATTTCACCCTGCAGAATGTAAAGTTGCAGCTGCCTTGCACAGACTGTTTCATTGAGCTGGTATCCTTCTGGGCTGATGAGTGGGTGGCACGCTGTGGAGTTTCCTCTTCTGTTGTTGATACTTCAGATCCTATCAGTCTCTGGAACGGGAAACATTATTCTAGTGATTCATTGAGCAAAAATGCATACAAATTTATGGTGTGTTTCTTACAAATCCCTTAATATCCAAATATGGCAAATCGCATTATCACTTCTGTATGACTAAAAAGGTTTGTGTGCCAACAGTAACCGATTTCCCCACAGGGTTTTTTTTCTGTCTCTGAAGACAAACTTCATGACCCTTTAAAACAATTACAGAGAAAAATGTCACTGGGTGAAATGGTATAGAAATGTTCATACCCTTAGAATAAAGTATTTAAGTCTGATGATACACACTTTTCCTATTGAGAATGGGTAACAAATTTCTATCTGGATACTTTAGATCGGTCGCGGGCCCTGTGTCTCACCTGGTTGCCCGTTGATGGCAACATACTGTAGGTCAAAGTTGCCCGGCAACATTGCTCAAAAAGTTGCCCCGTGTATCATCAGCCTTAGGCCTTTGTATCTTGTGGCGATGGTAATCCCTTACGAAAAAGAAGTTTATTCAAGTGTGCTATTAGTATACTTCTTTTAATCTAAAAATAGGAAAGTATACTTTTAGTCTACTTTGTATGTACTTCTCAGAAATGGGCTTTATGTACTTCTCAGAAATATACTTAAAATGACATTTAAGTATACTTGACTTATACTTAGAAAAAGTCTAAATATATTTTAGCTATAATTGTGCTCCTAGAATCCGTGTTTTCATTGTTATACTGTAGGGGGCGCTAGTTCACATCTTCTGTACAGAATTTCCAAAAAAAAAACACAAGTAAAGAAGAAACCGAAACAACAGACGCTTCCACATGTAATCTAACACGATCATCAGACATAAAACAGCATCAAAACTGTGTAACGTTATGGAATAAAATGTCGACCAATGAAGAGGTAATAATGACTGTCAAGCTTTGGGGTGTTGAGCGACTCTATGTTTTGTTTATCATTCTGATTTCTGAATCCAATTCATAGTCTTTTTTTTTTTTAGCTTTTTGTTCAAAATGTTGTTTATGTCTTTATTTTTTATTTATGAAACTTAACCACATTCAAGTGTTTAAAAAAATGCATGAAGCTAGAATAAAAAAATTTTGTTTACAAGCAGATACCCTGTTAATTATTTTGCTGTTTTGTATGTTCAGATATTCATATAAAAAAATACATACAAATTAATACCTAAATAGGGACATAGTAGTATACTTAAAGTATGATGTAAAGTTCACTTAAAGAAAACTTACGAGTATACTTGCAGTATAAAACTACTAAACTAGTACTTTACTGAGACTATACTTCAAAGTGTACTAAAAATGCTACTACAAGTATTTAATTAGTAAACTATCAGTATACCTATAAGTTCACTTTTAGTATAGTTGCAGTACAAACTAAAACATAGATGTAAACTAGTTGTGTACTCAAATTTTAATACTGTTATACTTAAAGTATACTTAAAATTATACTTTATATACTAGAAAGTGGGCCAATTAATCCGAAGGAGTATTGAAATAGTACACTACTAAGTATACTACTAGTAAACTGATATTTGTATACTTACTACATAAAGTATACTTAAAAATATACTTGAACTTTACTTAAGTATACTTGCTAAAATAAACTTGAAGTATACTACTTTTTGGTAAGGGATGTTAAAACATTTTGTACAATCAGGGCCGTAACCACCATATACATTCATTCAAATTTAGTGGTCCATCAAAATAGCTTTTCAATAAAAAAGACTCAAGATATTTTTTATTAGTCCATGCTGTAGTCTACGCTCATAACATGTCAAAGTCTACACAACTGGGCTCTTCTCAAACCGTTTCTGCTAGAGTAAGGGTTCTCTTTTCATTTGGAAAACATTGCATGCATCGGATGCAGTTTGCATTTGATTGACTTCAGTCTATATTAGCATCTGTCGACAGTTTCCTTGAATGTAAAATGGCTATATAGATAAACATGGCTGAATTGTACAGCCAAATCAAGCTGGAGGCAGGTGAATTATGGCCCTGTCACCATGTTACTTCAGTTTTTCGGAAACATCTCCTCGTGTTACCCTCCATTCCCTTAAACCGCCTGTCAGCTTCTTCCAAATAATCTCTCAGGCCTTTCACGGAAGGCTTTTTATATGTAAATCTACTCTGAATCATCTGCCTTTCTCTTTGTAAACATGTTTTATTTGTTGGTTCATCAGTTTATAAAGATCCCTGTATAGAATCGTCTCATTATGCGGAAGTGTGAATCACTGCATATTGTGGTTATTTGAGATGTGCTACTATGGACTTTTGAGGAAACTGATTTCCGTAACGGAGTAAATTAGAACAGACTTTGATTTTAATACAGTTTGTGGCGACATCTAGTGAATGAGTCAGTAAACAACAGGCGATTTGTACTTGCAAAAGAGTGAACCTATAAGAGTGTATTAAAACATTCTTTCAGAGAAATAATAATGTGTTTAAGTGTAAATAGATTACATAAAGACCTTTTTTTGTTTTGCTTGTAAGGCTGTAAACCAAGCTGGTTCTTAGGAACAGAACGTAATGCTTAATGCTTAATTTCTACAAGCTCTCGCTTTTTACTGTAAAAAAAAAAAAAAGATACTGTAAAAGGATTGAGATTTTAAGTCAATAAAGCCAACAAACTTACGATGAAATAATGCAGAACTTGTTCTTGAAGTGAACTTAAAAATGGAAGTGAACTTGAAATTATGAAAATGTCATTATGAGTCTGTTTAATAGTATGTTACGCAACTTAAATCTAAATTTATATAATCAACAGAAGTCAATTTGTGTCTGTTTTATTTGGAAATAAGACACCCAAAACAAATATAAAGTTACTGACTTTTTTTTTTTTTTGAGTATAAGAGTTTACACATCACAAAGTATTTTTACACATATCTAGAGCCACACAAAGGACAAACTAATCATGCATGAAAGTGTGTATTTTGCAAGTACAAACAACATTTTTGTTATATAGGCCTAACCTAATTTGTTTGTTAAGAAACACAGTAATGAGCTATTTCAGATTAGTTACAAATCTTCGCTATTCAATGTGCAGATCAAGTGATGATAGGTGAAAAAAATGTACTGTTCAGCTTTACATCTCCAGTAGAGGGCAGTCTGGATTATTAGTACATGCGTGACAGCTGACGTACAGTTTTTTGCATTATACAGTCATGGCCAAAAGTTTTGGCAGTGACATAAATTTTGTGTTTTGAAAACTTTGCTGATTAAGCTGTTGTGGTGTTCATTCACATTGTTTCTAGATTATTGTGTAGAGTGATCAGATGCATTTTAAATAATTGCTAAAAGCTTCATTGGCCAAAAAATCGACTTTTCACAAAAAAAAACTAATTTCACTGTTTTTTGATCCTGACACAAATGGTGCGTTCCAAACGGGATATAGCGGGGTATAGGGCACTTCGCAGTGAAAACAATCATGGCCGCCATATAAGGGTAGCTCCAAACCGAAGTGCTCAAAACTGGCCACTTCAAAGGGCCCTTCGGAATGAAGGACTTCGAAGGGTACAACTGATGGACACTTCGGGCTCCCATGATCCTTTGCACAGATTCTTTGCATGATGACGGTGCCTCCGTGTGGGTATGTGATGATGACGCAGAAGAGCACTTCAAGAAACAGTTGTTTGGTCCTGTACACCCTTCAACCCTTCGAAGCTCTCACTCCGGAGGGGATGAGCCCTTACGAATGGAACGCAGGGAAAATGACCAGCTAACATTAATTGACTAATCATATCAGCAGCACATGTGAAAGTGTGAATGAGTACTAGTCAGGTGTAATCACTATCATACTAATTAGATTGTAAGAGCAGACTGATTGCTATAAAAGGAGGGAAGAAGTGCTTCCGTTCATTGTGTTCTTGTTAGTAATGGTTACCTCCAAAGAAACATGTGCAGCCATCATCACTTTGCATCAAAATGGCCTCACATGCAAGGAAATTGCTACAAAAAAAATGTTGCATCTGAAAGAACCATTTACCGGGTCAACAAGAACTTCAAGGAGAGAGGTTCGACTGCAGTAAAGAAATCTACAGGATGTCCCAGAGTGTCCAGCAAATTCCAGGACCGTCTACTCCTGAGGAGTCAGCTAGGGATTCGTGTCACCACCAGTGCAGAGCTTGCTCAGGAATGGCAGCAGGTTGGTGTGAGAGCATCTGCACGCACAGTGAGGCAAAGACTTTTGGACAACGGCCTAGTGTCAAGAAGGGCAGCGAAGAAGCCACTTCTCTCCAAGAAAAATGTCAAGGACAGACTGAAATTCTGCAGGAAGTACAAGGATTGGAAAGCAGAAGACTGGTGCAAAGTTATTTTCTCTGATGATCTGTGCATTTTCCAGCATGATGGAGCATCATGTCACAAAGCAAGAGTGATTAAAGAAGTGGCTCGAAAATCATTGCATTGAAATTTTGGATCCGTGGCCAGGCAACTCCCCGGATCTCAATCCCATAGAGAACCTGTGGTCAGTCCTCAAAAGACGAGTGGACAAGCAGAAGCCCACAAATTGTGATCAACTCCGAGAACTAATAAGCAAAGAATGGATAGCCATCATTCAGGATTTGGCCCAGAAGCTAATATCCAGCATGCCAGAGCGATTTGCAGAGGTTATGAAGAACAAGGGTCAACACTGTAAATATTGACTCGTATTTTTTTGCCAATAAAATCCTTTAAAACATGATGTTTATCATTTGTTTTTCAGTATATCATAGAAACGAGGGAACATAACAAGAGCTTAAGCAGCAAACTTTGCAAAACATAAAATTTATGTCACTGCCAAACCTTTTGGCCATGACGGATTGGAAACTAATGATCACTGCCTACTATTTTGTTTGTAAAACATATTGGTTCAGGTCTGCAGATTGCACACAATCTGATATTTTAGAGATGCCTATTATCAGTGATCTCTAGTAAGTGTATTATCTTTATTGCTTAATCGGAATTATTTGCCTTTACATTGACCAGTGATAACAATTAACATCAAGTTACTTTTAGACAATATGGGATATCCTTTACACAATATTTAAACCATAGACTATGATGTATTTTTGTTGGCCAAAACCCAGAAACGAGTTAGCATTTTATCACTTCCAGTTAATCTGACTTCATTTCAGAATCAGAAATCAGAAGGAGCTTTATTACCAAGTATGTTTACACAAGGAATTTGACTTGGCGACAGACGCTTCCAGTGCAGAAGAAAGTACACACATAGTGCAAACATGCATGATAGTGCAGACATACATAGAGTTACACAGTAAAGATGAAATAACACTAATATAAGAAAAATAAATGCACGATATACAGAAATAGAAATATAGAGAAAAAATATATAATTGTTTAAATGTACAGATGTTATTTACAAGTGTGCCATTTATGTAGTTTACAATATATACAATTCCAGATGTATAAAAGTGTCAGTTATGATTTTAATTGTTCAGGCTGAATATGGCCTGCGGGAAAAACTGTTCTTATGTCTGGCTGTTCTGTAGCGCCGACCAGAAGGTAACAGTTCGAAGAGAGAGTGGGCTGGGTGTGAGGGGTCCAAAGTAATTTTACCAGCCCTTTTCCTCAATCTGGAGGTGTAAAGATCTTTGAGGTTGGGCAGGGGGGAACCAATAATCCTCTCAGCAGTCCTGACTGTTCGTTGTAGTCTCTTGATGTCTGATTTGGTGACTGAACCAAACCAGACAGTTATGGATGTACACAGGACAGGCTCCTGTCTCTATTATAAGACAGATGATAGACAGCTGAAAAACTATTAATGCCATTCAAATTACTTTTAGACTAAATGGAATATCCTTTGCACAATATTTAAACAGTTACAGGGGTTGTCGGTGGCATCTTTTAAGTAAAGACTAACAGAGTTGTTGGAAGATTAATGGTGAAGACTTTGAAGTCATGCGATTGTGCTGTAGTTTGTTTATAACCTATATTTAGCTTTTTTTCCTGGCAATTGTATTTAGGCTTCAAAATAAATAAAATATATAGTTAAATAAAAATTAGAGAAGATTTATTGGTCACCACTTTTGTTGGTCAAACCTTATTGGGTTTTTGTCGAGGAAAACAAGGGTGCAGAAACACATCATCACTACAGCACTGTGTTATTCTCATATCTAATCGTAAGGAAGACTTTGTAAATTCGTATTATTACTGTTTGACGTTCCATCTGTCATTTGAGTTTGACGAATTCCTGTGTATGAAGATGAAACCTGAGTTCCCTTTCAGTCGGTCACTCTCAACGTCACGTCGGATGATCGACGAAATTGGGATCTCGCTTAGAGTGTCCAATCTACTTCGAGTGTAAACTAAAACGAGCCAATGCACATTGGCATGCGATAATTGCACCAGCTGCTGCTGATCACAGCGTGAGTGTAAGTAGGCAGCAGATGCAGCGCATATTCAGCTTTTCGCTTCGGAGCCAAGCGATTACATCGTTCTGCTCCTGACTACTCTAATGAGAGAAGAAGACTGAACGAGTTCAGCGCGCTATTGGAGAGCTCTTCGTGTTGGCGGACAGCGCTTCAGCAGTGGTGGTTTCCCATGCCGAGTGTGTTGCACACATCAGGCTGCACTACCCACTGTTCGTGTTGCAAATGATCATCTCACCTGTGCGCCTCAGCACGCTAAAAGAGCTTTTTCCCCTAAAAGAGCAAATTTGGGTGTGTCTTTTTAAAGAGCCACGTTGCGTGGCAAATTTGAGGTTGCGTCTTTGTAAAGACGATGTGGGTCTTGCTATAGACAACGTATCACCCGGGCGATCTGGATGCGGTCGTTACCTGGCGCTGGGTGATGGTCACGATCGCTGCCTCTCGTGCCTGCGCATGAAGCACGCTGAGGTGGCTTTCGTGGATGACTCATGCTCCCATTGCGGGTGTATGACCATTTCGGAGTTGCGGACTGGACTCCATTACCTGCAAAGGGGCGGAGTGCCCGGGCCACTGCCTAGATCTGGGGTTCCCTATGGCAGCAGCCGGGGGCGTCCTTTTTCTAACAGTGGGCGGACTGGTCTTACGGTCACAATGAGGAATTCCCCTCCGGGGATGCCCAAAACCGCCAGCACTGCGAAACCAGCGGAGCTCTCAAAAAGAACAGGCTGGACCCTCCCGGGGGGTACCAAAAAGGACCTGTTTCTTCCGAGGCTCCCCCCGAAGATCGGATGTCGATTGCAGCATCGGAAGGTGAGCCAGAGCTTTCTGGAGAGGAAGATCCGGCTGCACTGCTGACTTTCTATCGCCGGACAGCTAAGTCACATGAATGACACCGCACGCCAACAGAAATACCATGGCTCCCTGCACTTCGGCGAGATCCCGTTAAGGCGGCTAGGGCTCGCAGAGTCAGACTAGCAACCCCTTCGCCCAACCCCTTAGTCCCCGAGCACCCTCAGGTCTGAACGATTGAGTTACTAGGGGTGGTCCGCGTGGTTCTCAGTGCCACACGCCTCGGTGCCTTTCTTCAAGGAGGTGCAGGAGGAGCTCAACAGGGCGTAGGACGGCACCTTTTTAATGACGGAATAATGATTGCTGGATCTCCTCCTCACCACTCTCGATGGTGGTGCAGCTAGGGGGTATACGGGGGTTCCCCCGGTGGAGCGGTTGGTTGCGATGCAGTTGTGTCATAATACCGCCTCCAACCGGCAGGGAGAACCGTGCCTTCCCTCCGGGGTCTGTAGGTACTCGACTGGCCAGTGATGCTTATATGGCCTGTGGAGAAGCTGCCTCCGCCTACACGCTACAGCGTTGTTGCAATTGCACCAGGCCAAGGCACTGAGGGACATGCACGAGGGTGGTCACGACCCAAAAGTTCTCAAAGAACTCCGCACCGCGACGGACCTCACGCCACGAGCGACGAAGGTTACGGCGCGGTCTCTGAGGAAGGATTTACTGACTCAGAGACGGGGTACCCCTTGGCACCCGCGTCCAGACCTATGAAAACTTCATGTCCAGTCCCTGGACGGGACACAGAGGTTCTAGGTGACCTACCCCAAGAGGTAGTTGACACATCACTTCAGCGAGAGCACCGTCTACGAGACACGCCTATGCTTTGAAGTGGAGCTTGTTCGTTGAGTGGTGTTCTTCTCGCCCTGAAGACCCCCGGAGATGCCCGATCGGTGTTGTGCTGTCCTTTTTGCAGCAAGGTTGGAGCGAAGGCTGTCTCCCTCAACCCTCAAAGTCTATATCGCTGCAATTGCTGCTAACCATGACCCAAATAGAGCAGACGAATGCGGCGTTGGGGATAGCATTGAACCTGGTCGTCAGGTTCCTTAAGGGGGCAAGAAGGTTAAATCCTCCCCGGCTCTCCTCTATACCCTCTTGGGACCTGACTTTGGTGCTCACGGCACTACAGCAGGGCACATTTGAGCCTTTTTGCAGGCGGTTGCGCTGAAGTTCCTTTCAATGAAGACTTTGATCCTGCTAGCATTGGCCTCCATCAAGAGGGTAGGGGAACTGCACGCATTTTCGGTCAACGATTCATGCCTAGAGCTCGGGCCGGCTGATTCCCAGGTAACCCTAAGGCCCCGGCCCGGCTACGTGCCCAAGGTCCCCGCTACTCCCTTCAGGGATCAGGTGGTGAACCTCCAAGAGCTGACTCGGAGGAGGCAGACCCCGCCCTAGTTTTGCTCTGTCCCGTCCGATCCTTAAGGTGCTACGTAGACCGGACGCAAAGCTTCAGGACCTCAGACCAGCTTGTTGTCTGTCACGGAGGCTGGCAGAAGGGAATGCCGTCTCGAAGCAGAGGATGGCCCACTGGATAGTGGATGCCATCACCATGGCTTATCAAGCACAGGGTGTGCTCTGCCCGTTCAGTTTGCGAGCTCACTCAACCAGAAGTGTTACATCCTCCTGGGCGCTGGCTCGTGGCGCCTCGCTGGAAGATATCTGTAGGGCTGCGGGCTGGGCGACCCTAACACATTCGCTAGATTCTATAGCCTTCGTGTGAAGCCGGTATCCTCCTGTGTTCTCACCTCAAACCGGTAGAAGCACTGAGAGGCCCCGGCTTCGGGTCGGCTTGCAAAACCACTCCAGAGAGTCCATACAGTAGACCCTGTTGAGCTCCTCCGTCCCCTCGGCAGCCAGACGTGGCGGAGCGTCCGGCACCAGGCCTTCACTCGTTGAATCCTCGAGAACCGGTAGGAGGCTGGGTTCCATATGAAAGACCTAAGTGGAACCCATATGTGTAAAGTCCACGGTATAGCATTGAGCCCGTGTTTCCCCGGCAGACTTCTGCCATTTCAAAGAGGGTTATAATCACCTCTAATCTACCATATGCACCTAAACGGATGTCATATGTGTAAATGCTTCCGAAACCTCCTTCGGGAAGGATCGAGCTTCCGTAACGTCCCTGTTCCAAGAAGAACGGGTGCGTTTCCCCAGTGTTATCCAATCTACTCAGTGGGTAGTGCCATAGTATCAGTAGCTGGTCCTCTTGTGCAAAAAGTAGGGGCGCAGGTGGCTTCCACAGGACACTGGAAGGGGCGGTAGCTGTGGCCTTTTGGTAGGATCCCAATTCGTCGGTCCTCCGACGTGACGTCGAGAGTGACCGACTGAAAGGGGGGGGAACGTTTGGTTGTAAGTACCCCTCGTTCCCTGAAGGAGGGACAGGGACGTCACATCACGTCGCCACAGCTCCTGTACCACCGCTGAGCGGCCGGGTCGGCTCCTCAGCGAAAACCTGAATATGCGCTGCCTACTTATACACACGCTGTGATCAGCAGCAGCTGGATGCAATAATCGCATGCCAATGTGCATTGGCTCGTTTAGTTTACACTCTAAGTAGATTGGTCTCTAAGCGAGATCCCAATTCGTCGGTCCTCCGACGTGACGTCTCCGTTCCCTCCTTCAGGGAACGAGGGTTACATACGTAACCGAGACGTTCTTCTGTTCACATACAATCTGAGGACAAAGTGACCATATTTAAGATAACGTGACATGTCAATAAAATAAAATATGTACTGTACATCCGGATGCTGATGTTATTTTACTATTCCTTAATGCAAAAAATATAGACATTTCCTACGAAGATACATAGGCAGTGTCACTTAAGAAAGTGTCTATTAAAATATATTTAGTCAACAGTCCTTTAGACTTTCCGTTTTATCTAGGAAACTAGATCATAGTGTTGTGAAAGTTATTAGTATGGAGATAAAAGATGTAGGCCTGCAATGTGGCCTTTAAGACAGGATAAAATTGCAGACAACAGACTGTCCTCTGTGACCATCACGAAGAAGTATAAAAGCAAATGGTTGAAGAAGCACCGCATTAAGCTACTTTGACAGCTAACCCAGAAAACTCCATCTGACCCTGAGAATTCAGAGGATTGAGGAGTGAATGAACAGAAAGTAGCTCCTTTAGAAGGGTGAGTCTCCAGTCACGTGATATGAGAAGATGATATGTGAAGTATTATATCCTTCTGTTGCACTCTCACATCAACACACCAGAATCCTGATGGAATTAGGGCCGATTGTGAAACCTTGTTTTTATTATACTGAGTCAGTTTGGATATGAAGCCAAACATGGCTCAGCACACTTAGTACATAATTACAGCTTTGATTGTTTTCCAAACATTTATTTTGCTTCATAGGTCAAAGAACAGGAAATATGCAATTAAAATAATTATTTGTTTATTAATTACAATGGGCATGCCACCAATAATGCATTACAATAAAAGTTGACTAATTACAAAAAAATCCCTGTTGAGCAATTTTTATTTATTTATTTTTCATCAGAAAATTATATAATGCAGGATAGTTTTCAGGTTTATGAGAGTTATTATTAGAAGAAGAATAGAGAGGTAAAACCCTTGCCTCTGTAGCATTTGGACCAATCAGACACACACATTGTATTTAACAAATACTCTGTAACACCCCTCAGTCAACAAACCAAATAAGAGGGTCTATGGACCCTTCCCCCGAAATGCACCCAACACCTCAGAAAGGCAGAACAGGCCTCTGGTTCCATGGTAACCAATGCTGATATCACTGGTTTTATGGACTAAAGGAATGCGGGCAGAGAAACTCCCTCATTTTCCTCATAAGAAAGACACATAATGCCCAGAGAAATGGACTGTTCTCTAATTAATTCATAGGAAAACCTTTCTTTGAATGAACACACACATCCTTCAGGTCATTGTGTATATTATCGCTGTCTTGTATATTGTCTGTTGCATTGTATACTGTTTTGCTGTATATCATAGACCACTAGTTAATTTAACCTCACCTATACCATGTTTGGTATCTACGAGTTCATATTTTGATGATCTAAATGAGAGTGCATATTACATGCTGATACATATGCAACATATTAATGTTCTAAGAATCTTTACTAATTTGTGCATCAACACCCAAGCGAATTACATATGCAAAATACCATGCTTAGAGAACAAAGGGTCGTAAACCCTCCAGCAATTGCCACCTCCCGCTCAGAAATTCCATTTTGCTCATTGGACAAGCCCATCGTGAAAGGCGGAGATCTTATCCGACCTTAAAGGCCCGGCTCCAGGGACCCGCCCCAGTCGGTGTTTCGGTCAGAAGCAAAGATGAAGATGAGAGAAAAACGCTTCAGGATACCAAAGCATATGTGCCAGGCCTTTTCTTCGGCCTAGTCCTTTCAATTCATCAAGTGACTCTGACTCAAACAAAGTGACTTTCATCGACCCGAATTCAGCAAAGATCAACGGGAAGCCTTAAGATTGCATCCGGAATCTTTTTCAGACATACTCGCAAGTATCAAACTTAGTCGATTTAATTGATGCATTAAGTATCAGTTACACCTTTTTACAAGGGTTGTTTGAACTAAGAATCTGACATTGCCCTCAGGTTTTAGATCTGTTGAATACGCATGTTCCATAAAATTCATTCTTTATGCCTCCTTCTATGCTGAGTAAACTTTAACCCTTTCCTATACCAACTGTATTGTGGGTGTGTGTGTGGGTGTGTATGTGATGTTAGACCAGCTGAAGTGTTTATGTAGTATGTTAGACTAGTTTAAGTGTTTATGTAGTTAATAAAACCTTACTTGTATCACACTTGACGTGTTCATTGTTTGCTCATAACCGGAGTCACTAATCATGCAGATTTACGTTACAAGCTTGTAGAATTGTACAGTAAGAAGTTATTTCCCTTAACCAGGAAATAAACGTTCTTAGAATTGACAAGACAGTAGACCCTGAGAGGTCAGCTAAATATCTAAAATATTCATAATTAATTATAACTAGTTATGATTAATAATTCATATTTCCCATGAGCTGATTCGATACACCTCGACTGACATTTAAAACCAAACCAAAAATATTTGTTTATGTTACAATGTTTAATGTTCAATAAGGTTTAATGATAATGTTTAAGACTGCAACTGAATATTTTACTAGGGTTAATAACAAAGACGTAAAAATGTTGCCTTAGCATTATATACTGTGAATGATTGTTTGAGGGAATTTGCGATCAGAGTTTTTCATTAGTGCTAAATCTGAACATTTATCTTTCAGATTTATTTTTGATCAGTGTTAAAGAGTTAGGTCAACCAAAAAAACAAAAGAAATTCTGTCATCATTCACTCACCCTCTGCTTTAAACATGTATGAGTTTCTTTCTTCTGTTGAAAACAAAAGAAGATATTTTGAAGAATGCTGGTAACCAAACAGTTGATGGTAGACATTGATTTTCATAGTATATATATATTTTTTCCATTATATGGAAGTCTGTAAGGAATGGCTGCTGTCAACTTTGTTTGTCAAAATTGTTCCTATACTGAATCTCAACATGTAATAGGTTTTACATGGACACTGTGAGTTACGTAAATACATGCTACATGCATTCACATTATTCTAGATGTGGTTTATATCCCGCCGCACCATTAATCATTAGCATCATCTTTGCTCTATATAGGTAAATGTTTTGCACTTGTCTTATGTTTCTATTTCTAGACTGGTAGCTGGCCACAAGAACATGATGGTAATTATGAAGGTAACAGTGTCCAGAAAGAATCTCCACAGGGGAAGCAAAGCCGCTTAAACCAGTGGATCCAACACCTGGAGCTTGCCAAGGAAAATTACACCCGCTGCCTCCAAAAGGTTAGCCAACATTTAATGTGCTGTTGTTGACCAAAGCTCTGCTAGTGGAGAGTGAATGGATCGCACACTCTTAAAAATAAAGGTTCTTAAAAGGAAATCTGTTGTTCTATGAAGAACCTTTAACATAAATGGAATAATTTTACTGTACAAAAGGTTCTTTATAGCGCAAAACGTTTCTTTATATTATTAAAATGTTCTTCACACTAAGAAAAAAAATGTATTTTAAGAACTATTAACTGAAAGATTCTTTGAAGAACCCAAATTCTTTGGCATCGCTGTGCAAATTCCCATTTGGAACCTTTATTTATAATAGTGCAGGTAATTGGATGGAATGGCAAGACCAGATCTAATTTAAGCACATTTCATGTACAAATAAGGTGTGTAATATTGCAGAATGTATTTTTCTTAGTATCACTGAATGTTTTCATTGTAAAGTGGGTTTTAATCCCACTGTTCGGTCTCTCAATGTCAGGCATTACTTTGGGGAGCAACTTGACAGTCAAGGATTTGATCAACCTCATTTCCTGCTCTTTATGTTACAGTCTAAAACACACTCTCATGACAATTCCGAACAAAAATGTCCTAATTGAATTTAATTAAAAAAAAAAAAAAAAATGAATAAAATAAAAAAAGATTGAGATGATTAACAGTAAATCACCTATCCTTACAGAGAAAAACTAAGAGATCTAATGGGCCATTTCATGCAATCTTACAGTAAAGTACTGTTGAATGTCCAGTTTTAGAAGTTAAAAGAACAAGCCACGTTATATTTACAGTGAAAAAAACATAAAACTGACCAATAACTAATTTTAGTCATTTTTGGTATAAAACATTATTTCAGGTTATGGAAATATATAATGGTTTTGTCCCCCTGTAAATTAGGTTAGGTATATATATATATATATATATTTTTTTTTATATTATTAGATAATATCTATATATATATATATATTATCTATGATCTATAGTATAGTATATTATCTATATAACTATAAGTTAGGTAGTTTTACAGCCATGCTTTCTTTCTTTCTTTCTTCTTTCTTGTTAGGCCTATTACTTCCTTATTCTTTGTAAAAAGTCGTTTTTATTTTTTATTATTCAATAAAATTCATAAATTCATACAAATTTACCACCAATCCATCAATACATAAAATAGTTTGGTATAATATGTAGGATGGGATTATAACTAGTAACATAAAGTAGTTTTAATTATGCCTTGTAATACACCTTATAATGCACTGTATGATTTCATGAATAATTGTAACCATAGTTATAATACATTATTCTACTTATCCATTCATTGTTGCGCCTTCAGAAAGTTATCATACATTAAAAAAAAAACCCACCCAAAAAAAAAAAAAAAAACACCAAAAAAAAAAAAAAAAAAACCCCCCCCCCCCCAAAAAAAACATGACAAACAAAGCTTCCAATATTGTTATGCAAATATGCATTATAACTTTGGTTACAATTATTTATAAAAAAAATAAATAATGCATTGTAACATACAATATGAATACCTTTATAGTGAATTATACACAAAGGCTTTAAGTAAAGTGTTACAAATAGGTCATATACAGATTTATAAGATGTTCTGTTGAGACATATTATTGTATTGTGCTTCATTCAAAATTAAGCTATTTTCAAATGAATAGTAAAATAATTGTGCATAGTTGGCCGTTTTATTATGTTATATGTTAAAAATGTAATTTCCATCACAATAATTTCCAGCCCAGATTGCAATTAAACAATTTTAAATGATTTACCTCAGATATTACACTAATGCTTCTGGGTCTGTACGACTACTGAAAAGTCTTCTTGTCTTCTACATGTCTGTAAATCACAGTCCCTGCTCTCTTACCACTGATATTCTCTGAAAGATGATTATGAGTTGTTTAATCCCTGCCTGTGGCTATTTGGTCCAGCTAGCACAATCTTACAATGATGCAGGACAAAATACCTCCTGTTACAACACTTCAGCTGAGTGTGGACCAGGACCAGAGGACATAGAGCTATCACTTCAATGCAATGAGTATTTATTCATCTTGGACTCCATCTCACTGAGAGCAGCTGAAAATATATCTTCCTGTAAACACTGTACAAAGTGCTGATAAGCAACGCAGAGAATGTGCCAGTATTGAATCGGTGCTCTGTGGGATGTGTTCATATTATCTTTGTTATGATAGAGTAAGAGTAAGCAAAAGTGTCATAATATCATTACATTTGTTAATATGTTCAATTTGCAACTGATAAATGCTTTGCTTGGATAAAAGATTATATAATGGTATTTGTTTCTGCTACAACCATTACTAGCCGGTGCACAAAATCAAGCATACAGTCATGAAATTTCCAAGACATTTTTAGTAGAATAGAATTTCTGTCCCAATATGACAGTGTTTATGTACACAAAGTAAGGTTATGACCGCACAAAGCAGAGGCCTGAACCCCATTTAGGTCAGTGACATGTACATTAAGAGTGATCACGTAAGAAATTATAAACATGTTGAAGAAAAAAACGGCGGCGGGCGATCATGTTTTTTTTTTTTTTAGGAAATGTTTAAATTTAATTATTCTAAAATGTCATTTGTTGTAACCATCAAGTAAAAAGTAAAAACGTGAGTGTACACACTGTTTAAAAAATTTAAATACAGCCCAGTGTACTGTGTTAATAAAGGAATTTTCCATATTGATTTTTACAGGTGTTTTATCCCCATTTTGAATTATGCATTGCATTTTGTTTTTTGAGGATTGAAGGAAATGACCGCAAACTTAACGGAAATTAATGGGGTTCTGCCCGTTCTTACTATATATATATATATATGTATATATTGCATATTAATTTCAAAAAAGGTCGATTTTCAAGGTAACTTTTTTTCTTTACAAATATAAGAAATTATTATTCATAAATATTATTACTTTTTTTAGAGAGTCACACCACTTGACATTCTTCAACTTGAACTAACCTTGCCTTGTCATAAAAATTATCTGATATCGGAGAAAAGTGCTGACTTTGATACCCAATCAGATGTATTCAAAGGTTCTTCTCTATGATATGTGTCCTGCTTTTAGTTACAGCACATTCTGCGTTGATCCACAAAAAAAAAAAAATATTGAAGCAGTTTTAATGCAGAAATCAATATGAGAAGATGTGTTTTCAAGTAACGACCCATTTAAATTCATGCTGCACACTCCTGTGACTATAAGCCCTGGAAGTGTAACTAGATGGGCGTCAACAGTGATGCAGACAACTTTAAGATTAATTGAAATGCCAAGACAATTAAAAGTGGACTAATGCAGAAGTGATCCAGCCGAACACAGTCCATCATGTTGGGATCTCACTGCAGAAGCACAACTGCAGCCAGAGCATAACAAACACATCTATATTTTATCACCAACATGGGATTACAAACAGACTTTGTCTCGCAGCTGTTTTGTTATTTTAATTTTATAGATAAATATTCCTCATTCAACTGACAATAAAAATATAATAAATATACAATAATATATAATAAATATTGTCTCATTCAGAATATATGTAGCTGCTCAAGATCCAGGCTGATTCAATCCCACATAGTTGCCTCTAAAGTACAGCTGCAAGTATTTCAAAATAATGTACATTATGTGACTATACGTATATATAAAGACCACAATGAATAATGTTATGCTTCCAGTCACTCTTTCTCTCTGCCTGTGTGTGTTTGCATACAGATTGAGGTCTTTGTAAAGGACAGTCTGACAGAAGACACAACACACCTGCGGAATAGTGCTGTACATAGTGAAATGATAGCCATGCTGGATCTTGGCACCATACTGCTTTCCCAGTCCACCCAACACATCAGGAGACTAACAGAAATGGAGACACAGGTGTGAATACATATCCAAAATGTCCAAAGGCATTCTTCATAATTTGATAACACTGGCTCATAAGTATTCTTGGAAAATCATGAATTTAATAAGAAACACAATTTTTGCAGTGCGTTGATGGCTACTGGGAATTATGAAAATTAAAAGTCTTATATGTCAATAACACTAATATGTCATTATGTAACAGGTTTTCAATCAGACTTCCAGACTGGAGATTCAGTCACTGGAAAACTCCTTGTCTTCCAACAAACTTGAGAACAAACTGCTCCAGCAAACCAGTGAGATCAGCCAACTTTGGGACAAAACAGAGTAGAGTATCTTTCAATTACACATATTTTTTTACACTTTTCTTGACACATCTTTCCTTTATGCTTTTTTTTTGTTCTTGTTGTTTTCTGGTAATTGTTGGAAGCAGCACTGTTCTATTCATGTCTGTGTTCAGCACCATAGAGCAGCATATGCATAACATGGAGGCACGTCATCGTGTAGAATTGGGTTGGATAAAGAGTGATCGGACAAAGCTCCAGAGACTCCTGGCATCCCAGAGGTCTTCAGTACAGAGCCTGGAGCTCATTAGAACAGATCATCACCAACAACAGCGCCCTCTACCGTGAGCAACTACAACTGCATAGTGCTGTCAATGATCTGCTTAAGCTGTGCTCAAAGAACAAAGGTAAACAAATTGAAAAATATAGTTATATATTGTATCTATAATACAAAGTCCTGCACATGACATACAGAGAAAAATGATATCATGGAAGATCAATTAATAATCTGTTAATTAATTAATTCCCATTTAATTCATTTCCCATTTTTGTTTAATCTAAAATTAGTACGAATTAATAGTGCAATGGCCATGTTGTACTACTAATTCATAGTACAATGTGGCTGTGATTTAACTAAAATGAGGGAACTAATTAGTTCAACTTGGGCCACAAATGAATAAATTGTTGAAATAAATTCTTAATTAAGACCACAATATCTATTTTTTTGTCTTTCGCATGTCACATGTGAGGGCCCCATACTGCCATTCAAAGATATGCTACCATGTGTGCTACTATGAGCGCATGTTCTGTATGTATATTTTAATATTTGTCAAAAAGTAATAAGTAATCATTGTGAAGTAAAAAACTTCATCAAGAGTAAATCTTGACTAAATACTGTGTCATATTTCATTTACTATGTATTGGAATTTTATATAGAACACCTGACCATCTACTCTGCTCAGATATCAGCATCGGCCATTGAAAAATGTAACTATAAATTAATACCTAATCCATTTATTTTCAGAGAAGAACATTTGAGGTCACAATATTGTATTGTGTTGCATGGAAAATTTTTTCAGTCCATGAGGTAATTTCGTAAAATATGACTTTGCATCATGTAGACTTCAAAGGTGACTGCACACCATAAAAAATGTCTAGGTTACGTATGTAACCCTCGTTCCCTGAAGGAGGGAACGGAGACGTTACGTTAGTCGTGACTGACAAATTGGGATCTCGCCTGAGAGCCCAATCACCTTAGAGTGTTAATAAAACAAGCCAATGAATGTTGGCGTGCAAGCTTTGCATCGCGCACACCGCCCTGCAGTGCGGGTATATAAGGAGAGCGCGTGCAGTCGCACATTCAGTTTTTCGCTGAGGAGCCGAGATGGTGTGCCTTGGCCGTACAGCAGTGGTACAGCAACTGTGGCGACAGCAACGTTCGACGTTACGTCAGTGACTGACGAATTGGGATCCCTATGAAAACGTCAATATTGCTATCACCTGAACAGGGAATCACTACACACGGGCACCTAGCCCAGCACAAGGGCTGACCTTGGGCATACACACGAGTGCTGGACCTGGCGTCTGGCACTCCGCCACGCCTGACCGCCGAGGGTGCGGGAGGAACTTCAACAGGGTTCACCAAAAGGGAAACTGAACTGAGAAGCACTTAAGCGCACATATCCGATCTGTGGAGGGGAATGGTGCAGCAAGCGTGATCGACACTGAGCAGGTCCGGTGTCACTGACCACCTAAGGTCAGTACACGAGAGGACACAGGCTCTACATGGAAATTGTAGAATCTCGCAAATGTGGTAGGTGTCGCCCAGCCAGCAGCTCTACAGATGTCTGCTATTGAGGCGCCCCGTGCCAATGCCCAAGAAGATGCCACACCTCTCGTAAAGTGTGCTCTCACTCCAAACATTGGGCCTGGTATGCTAAGACTATAGCCTCCACTATCCAGTGGGCAAGTCTTTGTTTGGAGACAGCCTTTCCCTTCTGCTGTCCTCCAAAGCAGACAAAGAGCTGGTCTGAGGTCCTGAAGCTCCGCGTACATTCCACGTAAATGCGCAGAGTGCGAACGGGACAGAACAGAGCGATGGCTGGGTCTGCCTCCTACCGGGGCAGCGCTTGCAAGTTCACCAACTGATCCCTGAAAGGCGAGGTGGGAACTTTGGGTACATATCCGGGCCGGGGTCTCAGGACAACGTGAGAGTCGGCCGGTCCGAATTACAGGCACATATCGTCGACCGAAAATGCCTGTAGGTCCCCCACCCTCTTGACCGAAGCCAGTGCAGTGAGGATCACTGTCTTTAGCGACGGAAAATTAAGCTCTACTGACTGCAGGGATTCGAATGGCTCCTCCTTCAAGGCGGTCAGGACCATTGACCAGTGTCAATAACACGATAAAATGCACCTGTGTTCGTTGTCCATACATACGTTGCCCATCCCCCCCCCCCCCCCCCCCCCCCCCCCCCCCCCCCACCCCCCACCATAACCCCACCACCACCATGGGCCACTAGATCCACAACATTGACATCAGCAAACCGCTCACCCACACGACACCATACATGCTGTCTGCCATCTGCCCTCTACAGTGAAAACCGGGATTCATCCGTGAGGAGAACACCTCTCAAATGTGCCAGACACCATCGAATGTGAGCATTTGCCCAATCAAGTCGGTCACGACGACAAACTGCAGTCAGGTCGAGACCCCGATGAGGATGATGAGCATGCAGGTGAGCTTCCCTGAGACGGTTTCTGACAGTTTGTGCAGAAATTCTTTGGTTATGCAAACCGATTGTTGCAGCAGCTGTCCGGGTGGCTGGTCTCAGACGATCTTGGAGGTGAAGATGCTGGATGTGGAGGTCCTGGGCTGGTGTGGTTACACGTGGTCTGCGGTTGTGAGGCCGGTTGGATGTACTGCCAAATTCTCTGAAACGCCTTTGGAGACGGCTTATGGTAGAGAAATTAACATTCAATTCACGGGCAACAGCTCTGGTGGAAATTCCTGCAGTCAGCATGCCAATTGCAAAAAAAACTTGCGACATCTGTGGCATTGTGCTGTGTGATAAAACTGCACATTTTAGTGTGGCCTTTTATTGTGGCCAGCCTAAGGCACACTTGTGCAATAATCATGCTGTCTAATCAGCATCTTGATATGCCACACCTGTGAGGTGGATGGATTATCTCGACAAAGGAGAAGTGCTCACTAACACAGATTTAGACCGATTTGTGAACAAAATTTGAGAGAAATAGGCCTTTTGTATACACTCTTAGATGTTTGAGTTCAGCTCATGAAAAATGGGGGCAAAAACAAAAGTGTTGCGTTTATAATTTTGTTCAGTGTATATAGAGATGGATTCATTCACTTAAACTTTTTAGGATTCAGTTGGTAGCCCAACACTGTGATTTAAGCAAATGTCTCATTTTTAAATTCACAATTACAATTACAAGTATTTATGGTTAGAATTACTTATAATAGCTAACAAACCTTTTTTTCTCTCTGTATAAGCAAAAATGTAATGCAGTCTATAATTTATATGTCTGTGCTTGTTTGAAGCAGCGAGTCCAAATGTTTTCAAACAAATGGATGAGCAGAGAAAATACAGAGACTGTGCTGAACTCTTCCAGGCTGAATTTAACAGGAGTGGAATTTACGCCATCTACATTAGCATGAAAGACATGCATAAGGTCAGTCTAAATGGGATCTTATAACACAGAGCCAGGCCATGTTTGGCATTTGCCATGTTTTGAGGTAGATGTTTCCCCATACATAACATTTCTTTCCTTCTAAAGTGAAGTTTGTAATTTTTTACTTCCTTCTGTAATGTGAAGAGACAAATATAAAAAGCCATTAGGTGTTGACTTTCATTTAAGAATCTATGACTTTGCCATGACTTTGGTGTGGGACTCTCTGTTTGAATGACTAATGAAAGATGGGACAGGGTCAATGCTTTAGCGTTCTTGTTTTAGGTTTCTCAAAGGGTTGTTGTAGTAGTGTTTGTGAAACCTATTTGAAAACAGTCATTATTTTTACAATTTTTGTTTGGTACTTGAAGCAAAAGGGAAATGTACATAAATATTTACAATGAATTATAATGAATTACAATTATTTACATCAGCTGCCAGTAGTAATTGTAGCAGAATTTATATTACCATCAACTATTCTGTTCATCCAGTGAACATTCAGTATAATTTCGTATCAACTCTAATAAATTATTTTTCGCAGCCGCAGAAAATAGCTTTCTTACAGTACTAGTGCATTAGAGCATGCAACAAGATTGGATCGTTAAAGGGACATTATTCACAAGCAGTGACAGAATCAGAAACTCATGTAATTTGTACACATAAGTTTTATTAACTAAACACTAACACATAGTCTAACAAACATAAACACAAACTTACGCATAAATACTATACATACATGGGTGAAAGGGGAGTAGAATTGAACGATTTAAATCATTTTAAACCAGAGAACACAGCTATAGAAAGGAGTCAGTTAACCCCCTGGGCAGAAACCATCAGTGCCCTTTTGAACGATTTAAATCATTATAAACCAGAGAACACAGCTATAGAAAGGAGTCAGTTAACCCCCTGAGCAGAAACCATCAGTGCCCTTTTACAACAGGGTCTACAGCTTATATTAGATCTCTGTTTCGTTTAGTTAAATGTACAATACTTGCATTGCTTTGGCCAATGAATGAGCACACGGATGCATTCTCAGATGAATGTCTTAATGGTTTGAAGGTTCGGTGGTGTTGAAATTGCGATCGTGTTCTTCTGAGTTTGAGGAGGGATGTTATTCTGACTCAGTGGTGGTCTCCCTGGTTGAAAGTTGCAACGTAGATGATTGCAACATGGCTGGTCCTGCCAGCGTGGGGGAGGTCCCGCGGTTGGACTGGATGTCCTCAAGGCAAAGAGTAAGAGCAGTGCAGAAGAGAGAAAGACCAGTGCCGAGACAAAGTGTCGTTTAACGTCCTTGAAAGGTTACCACTGCCATTGGCCACTGCTCCAACTGAGAGGTGTGCCTCCACAGAAGTGAAAGGGTACGGTCACTTTGACAGTACCCTTTAACTTCTGTGGAGGTCACACCTCCAGTGGAGCAGTGAGCCAATGGCAGTGTAACCTTTCGAAGGGAAAGTTTACGACACTTTGTCTTCGAGCATGGTATTTCGCATAGGGTGTTGACGCAAAACATTTGGATAATAAAAGTATGAATTCGTAGATACCAAACATGGTATAGGTGAGGTTATATTAACTAGGGATTCTATCATAAAGCATGCATATTATTATACAATACAAGAACATCCTCTGTTTGATTATTTGTTAAATATAACAAATATTAATGTGTCTGATTTGTCCATCTATATACATTTTGGGGGGTTTGTGACACAAGTTATGATTATTGAAGTGAATTAATACATACAAGCCTGTCTAAATGCTGAGGGGAAACTCCAGTGTGAAGGGATTTAATGATGTGAGTGAGTGCAGGGACAACTGCAGGAGAAATGGCTTGAAGGAGATGAGATGGAATAGGATCAAGCGGACAATTAGTAGGATGATTAGAAAGGATGAGTTTGGAGACTTCTGCCTCAGAGAGTGAAGAGAAGAATGTGGATGAGTGTATGCTTGCTGGTAAGATGTGCTTGACAGATTGTGGTGTGGAAAATTGTGCACTGATGGTTTTAATTTTATTAATGAAGAATGTGGCAAAGTCGTCTGCTGTTAGAGTTGATGGAGGAGGAGGACAAAAGAGGAAGGAAAATGTTTTTAAGAGCATACGAGAGTTAGAAGAATTGTCAATTCTGTTATTTTTTTTTTTTTTTTTTTTTGATAATATGTCTTTTTTTTTTTTTCCTTTTTTTTTTCTTTCTTTTTTTAGCAGTGGAGACATTAGTGGAGAAGGAAGAGAGGAGTGTTCGCAGAGAACATCAGACAGCCAAGGGGCAGAAGGGATGGTATGGGCTGGCCTGGAAGAAAAGGGGCAAACAGTGTCTAAATAAGATGTAAGAGTGGAGCAGATAGTATCAGTAGCACTGTTAGCATCAAGAGATCATAACTGTTTAGGGGGAGGAAGCAAAGATGAAATTGTAACGAATCAGCTCATGGGAAATATGAATAATTAATCATAACTAGTTATAATTAATTATGAATATTTTAGATCCGCTGTAGATATTTAGCTGACCTCTCAGGGTCAACTGTCTTGTCATTTCTAAGAACGTTAATTTCCTGGTTAAGGGAAATAACTTCCGTACTGTACAATTCTACAAAAGCTTGTAAAGTAAATCTGCATGATTATTGACTCCGATTATGAGTAAACAATGAACACGTCAAGTGTGATACAAGTAAGTTTTATTAACTACATAAACACTTAAACTAGTCTAACATACTACATAAACACATAAACTGGTCTAACATACACATACACACACACACAGTTTGTATAGGAAAGGGTTAAAAGCTTAACGCAGTAAAGAGAAGAGAAATAAGAATATGAAGTTATAGAACCATTTGCATATTCAGCAGATCTACCTGAGGGAAACATCAGATTCTTAGTTCAAACACACCTTTGTAAAAAGGTGCAAATGATACCTAATGTATCAATTAATAAGACTAAGTTGATACTTGCATGTCTTGTCTGTCTGAAAGAGAGGTTTGATGCAATCTGAAGTTTCAAGTTGATCTTTGCTGAAGTTGGTGATGGAAAAGAACCAGTTTTGAGTCAGAGAATCTTGGTGAATGGAAAAGTCAAGGCCGAAGCCTGGCACGTAACTTAGGATGTTCTGGAGCGTTGGAGCTCACATCTTATCGAAACCTAACAGAACCACAGACTCTGGGAGGGTCACATGGTGTGGGCCTTTAAGGTCGGAGAAGAGCCCCGCCTCTCAAGATGGGCTTGTCCAATGAGAGATACAGAAATTCCAAGAGGGAGGTGGCAATTGCTGGAGGGTTTTACGACCCTTTGTTCGAGGGCATGGTAATTTGCACATGTAATCCGCTTGGGGTGTGGATGCACAAACTAATAAAGATTCTTAGAACACTAATATGTTGCATAGGTAAAAAACACAATATACACTCTCAATTAGATCATCCGAATACTAATTCATAGATACTAAACATGGTAGGGTTATACTGTATATATGTAAGCTGACAGGAGTGAGTATTTCGATCATAAGCCTGCATAAAACAGTATAAAAATATAAAAGACAACATACACCATGACCGGAAGGATACACTGTCCATTCAAAGAAAGGTTTTCCTATGAATTAATTAGTAGAAAAGTAAATTTCTACTGTGCATTTTGCCTCTTGCTATGGAAAATGCAGTGAGAGTCCTCTGCTCACATTCCAGTGGGCAATAAACCCAGTGATATGGTTGGTTGCATGGAACCAGGGGCCTGTTCGGCTTACTGGGGTGTTACGCATTTCGGGGGGAAGTGTCCATAGGTCTTCATATGGCTTGTTAACTGAGAGGTGTTACAGAGTATTTGTTAAATCTAGATAACAAAATATATATTGTGTGTTTGATTGGTCCAGACGCTACAAATTCATGGCAGATAGCCGGGAGGGTTAGAGTGAGTGTAGGTTACGTCGAAAGATGACATGTGGAGGGGTATGTGTTGTGTCAGGAACCATGTTGAGGTTAAGTGTGAGGAGGAAGTGATCCAAGGTGTGTAGTGGAGTAACCAGTACATGGTCAGTAGAGCCCTCCCCCTCCCCCCCCCCCCCCCTTCCCCCCCCCCCCCCCCCCCCTGTGTGTGTGTAAAAAGACCAGTGGTGTATTTAAAGGGGTCATATGATGCATTTCAATTTTTCCTTTCTCTTTGGAGTGTTACAAGCTCTTGGTGCATAAAGAGATCTGTAAAGTTGCAAAGACTAAAAAATCAAATCCAAAGAGATATTCTTTATAAAATTAAGAGTCAACTTAAATGGCTCGTTCTAACACGCCCCCACATGTCTACGTCACGATGTGGGAACATTTGCATAATGCCGCCCAAATGTTCACGCAAAGAAAGAAGAGTAACTTTTATTCTCGCTGTAGTAATTGTTGCCGCCGCCACCATGTCGTGAAAGCACTGTGTTTCATTGTGAAAGCAAAACTACCTTGTTTGGCCTTCCAAAAGAGAACACCACTAGAAATCAGTGGTAAGTTGTTTTACAACACTGTTCAAGAACGTTCAAACCCAAATATTCAGATGTTTGATATTTACAGCGGCGCGATGCAATGCAACGCAACGTGGAAAAAGACAGTATAAGTCATTATAATCAGTAATTATGTCCCCACTGGATGCAACAAATGTGTCGTTTGTAATGAGTTTTATTGGTTTTGTCTCATCGCACCGGGACACACGGCATCACAGTACGGTAATGGGCGTAACATTTCTGTCACACGCTTGAGGTATTCGGCTAATCACAATGCACTGGATAGCTGGCCAATTAGAGCACACCTCGCTTTTCAGACCGATGAGCTTTGTAAAAAATAAGCGCGTTTCAAAAAGGCGGGGCATAGAAAAGAAACAACAATGTACAGTATGTGGAAAATAAAGTGTTTTTTAACCTTAAACCGCATAAACACAATGCATTACACCAAATACACAAAATTATGTTTTTTAGAAACATCATATGACCCCTTTAACACTCTCTTGAGATCAAAAGAGGCAAGCAGAGTGTGGAAGTCTGCAGCCTGAGGTTTATCTAGGTGGATGTTGAAGTCTCCAAGCATAACTAGGGGAGTACCATCCTCAGGAAAGGTTGAGAGCAGCCAGTGGTGTAATGTAACGAAGTAATAATACTTTGTTACAGTACTTAAGTATTTTTTTGGAGTATCTGTACTTTACTTGAGTTTTTATATTTCAGCCAACTTTTACTTTTACTCCACTATATTTCCCAATTAAAATCTATACTTTTACTCTGATACGTTTACCCGAAGCATATTCGTTACTTACAACAAAATAGTCAGAAGTCAGAAGAACACAGACTGCAGGAAAGCAGGTTTGACGAATCAATGCAATCTCTATGAGTTCCGGGAGGGCTAGCACTAACGTGCTTTCGTCATCATGCGTGACCTTAACTTGTGCAAGGATTGGTGGGAACAGACATCCAATAATATTTAAAAACTATTTTGAAATTTAACAACAAGAAAAAAATGTCTTCTAACTTCTAACTTCTTTAATATCTTTATCAAATGTGAAAAAAGAAAAAGAAAAAAAAAACAGAGAGAGATGGGGACAGCTACGCCAACTCAAATTCAGTTGTCAGTTGAACTTGATCAACATCTTGGCGAACGGTACCTCAGCGCAGATTAATTCTATCGTGTCATTAAAAGAAATACCATTCAGTCGTCGTAGTAATAAGGATAAATTCGCAATTAAAGAATTAGGACCACCAAGACCGAATTTAAACATCAAACATGTATCAACAAAGGGCGGGAAGTCATATAAACAGGGATTTTCGAGGACGTGGTATGAGCGAAAAAATGGCTAGTGGGCTGCGAAGTAGCTAACGCTTTATTCTGCTACCCCTGCATTTTGTTCCATCCTGAGAGCGTGACAGACATCGCATGGACAACTACAGGTGTAATGTAATATAAGTGAGCAATGTGATGTAAGTAAGCAGTGTAATGTAAGTGAGCAGTGTACGTGAGTAATGTAAGGGAGCAGTGTAAGTTAATGTAAGGGAGCAATGTAATATAAGTGAGTAATGTGATATAAGTGAGCAGTGTAATACAAATGAGCTGTGTAATATAAGTGAGTAATGTTGTAAATGAGCAGTGTAATATAATTGAGTTGTGAAAACAGTGATTTATTTCTTATTAAACTGAAATTGAAATAAAGGTTTTTTGGAAAACCACATCCTGGCTTCAGTCTTCATTTGCTGCTGAATTGTGTTAACACGCATGTAGAAACATAAGGAGAGCAAGAGATTGATTGTTAGAGTCAGTTTATTTTTAATTAATACTATAGTAGTTCAGTTTCCTTTACATCTTTAACTAGCCGTTAATTTATCAATTGAATGGGTGACCTATCATCATTAATCATGCAAACATTTGCCCCCCTGAGAGAATTGGCAGGAGCCACCACTGGTTTCTACAATATTTGTAGTAGTTTATCAGTGGTGTACATATGGCAGAAATGTACGGAAAATCAATTAAATACGTAATCAAACAGACGATGAACACTCTTAACAGCAATTATTATATGATGCAATCTATTTTGTTTCAGGGTTGTCATCATCTGAGGTCCTCTGAGGTGTTGGCATTATCTCTTCTCATGTGTTCTGGATCCAGACTGAAACTTGTGTAAATCCTAGTCCTGTGGCAAAAACAGAGAAACAAATAGAGACATAATTAGCATAGCTACTGTTCCAACCAAGCAAAATTGATTTGTTTAACCAAAACTAAAGAATAATTATGTGCATTTGATCAGATATAACTGAAGTACAAGATTATGAGATGCATCATTTGAATGCTTGGCCAAAGAGATGTCTTCAATCTAGAGTGGTCTGAACCCGATCATTATCAGCGAAGGCTATTCCAATGTTTGGAGCAAAGTTAAAAAAAGTCTACCTCTGGGACTTGCTATCCTAGGTACTACCAAAAGTCCTTAGGGAGCGTGATGGATTGTAGCGTGGTAGAAGGCTAGTTAGGTACGCAGGAGCTAACCCATTAAGGGCTTTATAGGCAAGTAATATTTTGTAACTGATACGGGACTTAATAGGTAGCCATTGCAGAGACTGTAAAATTGGGGTAATATGATCATATTTTCTTGATCTGGTAAGAACTCTACCCGCTGCATTTTTGACTACCTGTAGCTTGTTTATTGGAGAAGCAGGACAACCACCTAGCAGTGCATTAAAATAGTCCAGTCTAGAGCACATGAATGCATGAACTAGCTTTTCTGAAACAGGTAACATATTTCGTAACTTGACAATGTTTCTAAGATTGAAGAATGCTGTTTTTGTAACATGGGAAATATGATTTTCAAAAGACATGTTGCTGTCTAATATAACACCAGATTTTTGACTGTAGAGGAAGTAAAAATACATCCGTCTTGTTGCAAATTGTAATCCAAAAGATTCTGCGTACTGTCTTTTGGTCCAAAAAGTAATATCTCTGTCTTATCCGAATATAATAGGAGAAAATTATTGGTCATCCAATCTTTTAAATTTTAACACACTCTGTTAGCTTAGATAATTTAGAAGTTTCATCTGGTCTTGTTGAGATATATAGTTGAGTATCATCAGCATAAAAGTGGAAACTAATCCCGTATTTTCTAATAATATTAACAAGAGGTAACATGTATATTGAAAATAGCAGAGGACCTAGTACAGATGCTTGTGGCACTCCATACTTTACTGGTGATAATTGAGATGACTCCCTGTTTAAATAAACAAAGTGATAGTGATCAGAAAGGTAGGATTTAAACCATCTTAAAGCCTGCCCTTGAATACCCCTATAGTTTTGTAATCGATCTAGGAGTATGTCATGATCTATAGTGTCGAACGCAGCACTAAGATCAAGTAAAACTAGCAATGAGACACAGCCTTGGTCTGACGCAAGAAGCAAGTCATTTGTAATTTTAACAAGTGCAGTTGCTGTGCTATGGTGGGGAAATTCTTCGTAGAGATAATTATTTTTGCAAGAAGGAGCACAATTGAACAGACACAACTTTTTCTAAAATTTTAGACATAAATGGAAGGTTTGAAATGGGTCTGTAATTTGCCAGTTCATTAGGATCTAGTTGTGGTTTCTTAATAAGTGGCTTAATAACCGCCAGCTTGAATGGTTTTGGGACGTGACCTAAAGATAACAATGAGTTAATAATATTGAGAAGCGGTTCTTCTGCAACAGGTGACAACTCTTGCAGTAATTTAGTGGGTACAAGATCTGATAGGCATGTTGTTGGTTTAGATGCAGTGATAAGTTTATTTAGCTCTTCCTGTCCTATATTTGTAAAACACTGCAGTTTTTCTCTGGGTGCGATGAATGAAGCTGAAGTACTAGACACTGTAGAATCTACATTTGTTATTGTATTTCTGATCTTATCTATTTTATCAGTGAAGAAATTCATATTCATTACTATTAAACTGTGAGGGAATTTTTAGATCGGGTGGCGTCTGGTTATTTTTTAATCTAGCCACTGTGCTAAATAAAAAACTTTTTTTTTGGATTGTTTTGGTTATTTTCTATAAGTTTGCGGATTTTGCGGGTTTTTCCACGCAATTCTAAAAACTAAAAAAAGTTAGTTTTCTCCATTTGCGCTCAAGATTATGAATTTCTTTCATGAGAGAATGGGTATTACTGTTGTACCATGGCGAAGTACATTTTTCTCTAACCTTTTTCAATTTGATGGGGGCAACAGCTTCTAATGTAATAGAGAAGATAGTGCCCATGTTGCTAATCATTACGTCTAGTTCATGTGTATTTATGGGTACAAAAAGCAGTTGAGATCAATCAGGTAGGTTATTTGTGAATCTGTCTTTGGTAGCTAGAACAATAGTTCTGCCCGGACGATAACACGGAGCCATATAGTTAATATCAGTAATACGCAGCATGCATGATACAAGGAAATGGTCAGTAACATTATCACTTTGCGGTACGATATCTATATCAGTAAGATCAATTCCATGCTATTTAATTAAATCTAGCGTATGATTAAAATGATGAGTGACGTTTTGCTTGACTCCAAAAGAGTTTGTTAGGTCAGTAAACGTAAGTCCTATTGCATCATTTGTATTATCAACATGAATATTAAAATCTCAGACAATTAGCACTTTATCAACAGTAACCAAAAGGTCTGAGAGGAAATCTGAAAATTATTTTAGGAAATCTGTATATGGCCCTGTGGTCTATACACAGTAGCCAGAGCAAGAGATAGGACAGGTTTATTTTGCATATCTGACAGTGTAACATTAAGCAGAAGTATTTAGAATAAGTTAAACCTGTATTCTGTTTTCTGAGTAACATTGAGAATATCACTATACTGTATAGGTTGCAACACCGCCGCCACGACCAGTCTGACTGGGCTCATGCTTATAATAGTAGTTTGGTGGAGTAGACTCATTTAGATCAATATAATCATTTGGTTTCAGCCAGGTTTCAGTCAAGCAGAGAACATCAAAACTATTCTCTGTGATCATTTCATTTACAAAAACTGATTTGGGTGCGAGTGATCTAATGTTTAAGAGCCCAAACTTAAAAAAAGTTTTTGTTCATTTCTTTAGCATTTTTCTGGTTTAATCACGATCAGATTTTTTCTAGAGCCTGCATTAAATTTATATTTTGACCTCACTATTCGGGGGAACAGACACAGTCTTTATAGATTAGACAGCGCAAGTACTCTATCATTTAAGCAGGTAGAACAAAAATCATCAGGGCAGTTATATGAGATTTGACTTACTAGTCATATGGAACGCAGCGTCCTGGAGATGTTGTCCGACAGGAGTTCCGCTCCGACTCTGCTGGGGTGCAGGCCATCAGCGCGAAAAAGCCTAGGACGCTCCCAGAAAAGATTCCAATTATTAACAAAGAACAGTTCTTTACACCATGACAATAAACATTTGTTTAAAGCAAAAAGTCTACTGAACCTTTCGTGCCCTAGTCGATACATTGGAAGTGGTCATGACACGATGACCTTTTCAAATCATCTATCGCGTGTCTTTATATTTATCGAGTTGGCTCACATGGTTTATTTCTCGCACTTCAGAAATGTGAAGTAATTTCCAGTAAGGGAGCATAGTGAGCACCAATGCTCCCTAGTTTTTGTGGTGCATTGTGGGATTTTTCAGGGAGTGAACGTTCCAGTGCACTGGAAGGATTACGCAATCGAGACAGCCCTTAAAATGGCTGACTTCCTGAACTAAGGAGCTGATTGAGACGCACCCTTTGTCAGATCATTTTGGTTCTCATGTGCAATGTTTTTGTGTCTACAGTATGTGTTCCAGTTCCTGTCTGGAATTACTTTGCTGTCTCAGTTCTGGATCATCTCTTGGAATTATTTCAGAGGTTGGTCTACCCATTACAGTCCCTAGCTACCGAGGAACACTCCTGCCATCTGCACCCACGACATCTGACTCCTTGCTGTGTTTTTCACCTTTTTTTCCCAATAAACTGTTATCACTGCATTCGCGACTGAATCTCCAGTTATTTCATCTGACATTTTAAAGATACTAGTGCTTATAGCACGGAGTATCAAACTCAGTTTGTGGAGGGCCACAGTCCTTCAGAGTTTAGTTCCAACACACATATAATGTAGTTTTTAAATAAGCTTGAAGGATATGATTATCTGGATCAGGTGCGTTGAATTAGGGTTGAATCTAAATTCTGCAGGGCTGTGGCCCTCCAGGAACTGAGTTTGACACCCCTGACTTAGCCTATTCATTAGATGCTAGTTCTTATTTGTTATATACTAGTACTTATTCCAATAGTAATTTAATTATAATTTGCTTGTTAAAAAAATGTGAACTTGTAATTTGTTTTGTTATTTTGTAGATATCCTGAACTTAGTAGATACTAGTACTTTTTAAATATTAATGAACCAACAACATATAAGAGTGATTGGACAGGAAACAAAATAAGGTGATATGAATTAATTATTTTTTTATTCATATTATATATACATGAAATTTACAATGAGGAGGCAAGGGAGGCAGTGCCTCCTCAAAAGGAAAATTGATGAGAAAATAATCCATAATACAAAAATAAAACAACAGAAATATTACAACATATTACATTAAAAAGTGTTATAAATGGCGGATCCAGCCCCAGAGCTCGCTCTAGTGAGGGCTCCTGTCCCAGAGTTTAGCCCACGGAGGGCTCCTGTTCCCGAGTTTAGCCCATGGAGGACTCCTGTCCCTGAGCTTAGCCCAGTGAGGGCTCCTGTCCCCGAGTTAAGCTCACGGAGGGCTCATGTTCCTGAGTTTAGCCCATGGAGGGCTCCTGTTCCTGAGTTTAGCCCAGTGAGGGCTCCTGTCACCGAATCTAGCCCAGTGAGGGCTCCTGTCCCAGAGTTTAGCCCAAGGAGGGCTCCAGTCCCGGAATCCAGTCCAGAGCGCACTCCTGTGCCCATGCCTCGAGAGTGCCCACCAGTGACCCCTCCTCCAGAACACCCTCAGGATCCTGTTCCTGCCAAGATGCCTGTAAATCTCTCCAAGTATTTGGGGGGGGGTTATTAGGGCTTCAGCCGTAGAGGCCGGGGCCACAGCCTTGGAGGCTGCTCTGCCATGGCCTCCTGAACTGCCTGAACCGCCATGGCCTCCTGAGTTCCCTACTCCGCCATGGCATCCTGGACTGTCTGATCCGCCATGGCCTCCTGAAACGTCTGCTCCGCCATGGCCTCCTGAACAGCCTGATCCGCCATGGGTCTACCCGAGCTGCCTGATCCGACACGGCTTCCCAAAACGGGTTCGCTGTGTCTGTCCTGGTGACTCCAGAGGCCCACCACCATCCCGTTGGATGTGGTGTGGTGCGAGGAAGCACCTTTTGGGAGTTTAGCCCACAGAGGGCTCCTGTTCCCGAGTTTAGCCCAGTGAGGGCTCCTTTTCCCGAGTTTAGCCCACGGAGGGCTACTGTTCCTGAGTATAGCCCACGGAGGGCTCGTGTTCCCAATTATAGCCCAAGGAGGGCTCGTGTTCCCCGAGTTTAGCCCAAGGAGGGCTCCAGTCCCTGAATCCAGTCCAGAGCGCACTCCTGTGCCCGTGCCTCGAGAGTGCCCACCAGTGACCCCTCCTCCAGAACACCCTCAGGATCCTGTTCCTGCCAAGATGCCTGTAAATCTCTCCAAGTATTTGGGGGGGGGTTATTAGGGCTTCAGCCGTAGAGGCCGGGGCCACAGCCTTGGAGGCTGCTCTGCCATGGCCTCCTGGACTGTCTGATCCGCCATGGCCTCCTGAGTTCCCTACACTGCCATGGCCTCCTGGACTGTCTGATCCGCCATGGCCTCCTGACTTCCCTACTCCGCCATGGCCTCCTGAAATGTCTGATCCGACGTGGCTCCGAGCTGCCTGATCCGCCATGGCTTCCCAAACGGGTATCGCTGTGTCTGTCCTGAGTGACCTCCAGAGCGCCCACCACCCCTCCCCGTTGGATGTTGTGTGGTGCAAGGACGCGCCTTCGGGGAGGGGGGAGTAATGTCAGACTCTCTTCCATGCTTCGTGTTGTGTTTTCCTCCCCCACGTGCTCCAGTTTGATTATTATGCCCATATTTGGTTTTTCCTTTTCCTGTCCCTGTTTAGTTCTATTGGTTCCAGCTGTGTTTAATTAGTTACTATGCACTTAAAGTGTGTTCTGCCCCTCGTTTCCCGTCCGCTGTTAAATGTAATTTCGTGTTCTCAGTGTTTCCCATGTTCCCAGCGTTGTTTTCATTAAAGACTTTGTCATTTACTTTACTCCTCGTCTCCTCACTCCTTCGTTCCCGTGCTCCTTGTGTGAATCGTGACA
>JADLZN010001464.1:0-16542 GCA_018155175.1 Sinocyclocheilus anophthalmus
GGGGGAGGGGGGGTGTGTGTGTGTGTGGGAGGTGGTTTGTGGGTGTTGTTGTGTGTGGTGAGGTCAGAAGTCAGAAGACTGGAGGGCTTGTATTCAGTACTCAAATGTTATACCTATCTATGCAGTACAGTGGAATACAATAAGTTGCAAAATGCAATCAAATGCAATAAGTTTAGTTTACCACCTTAATCAATAATTTTTTTATTTAATTTATATGTTTACTATTATTTTTTATCGTTATACACTCATTGGGGGCTGAGCCCCCCTAAAATGAAAATCCTAGAATCGCATTTTCCCAGGGTTAAAGTTTGATCATGCATAAATACATTTGACTGAAATGCCTGTAAGAGACGCTGAATAGTTGTTCATTCAGTTCAACCTGGATAAAACTTTCATTGGACTTTTTCAGTACTGTTCCCTCCTGGTGGAATGAAGCGGAGTTTAATCATTTTTAAGAAACGGCTGAAAATACACCTCTTTCATCTTCATTTGACTCTAGCACTCTTTATTCTAATGCTAATTCTAATTTTATCTGCTTGTTTTTTTCATTTATTCAATAAACGACCTTACTTATTATAAATAATGACCTTCTAACAAAGGCATTATCTATTATTTTTCTGTTCTATTAACTTGTTTTATTTTTATTTAAAAATTACCCTCTAAACACTAGCATTCCCTATTCTTTGTCTATTCTTTCTACTTATTTTCTTTTATTTATTCTTTTTATTTATTTCTAAAAACAAACAGCAAACAACAAAACAGAACCTTATTATCGTATATTACTTGTGTTTAGGCGAAAACCCTGCCTCCCCCCTTTATTTTATAAGACTAAGGTAGAAGTTCAATACGATCATTGATTCTGAAAAACGCATAGGCTAATGACAATTATTTCTTTTCTTCTGGCTTTCCTATTTATTGTGGAGGGGGAACTCGAATCAATCACCAACAAACTGTTCATTATATTTAAGTTCTGGTTGTTTTCATTAAAAAGAAAGAATAAACTGCTCATTTAACTAAGTAGTTTTAATTAGTATTGATTAGTCACTCTGATCAGTTTCTAATCCTTTATCCCTCTGTGAACTGTCAGCCTAATACCTATGCATTTCCTCTGCTAGCGTTTTCTGAATTAGTCCCCTTTTGTAAAACTCAGCATGAATCGGAAATTCTTTACCTTGAAAACGGTTATTCATTCCGGATATTTCCATAACTATGGTTACAAATATTAGTTAAGCTTGTTTCACTGGGTTTCTCAACTGGAGAACGAATAATACTTTCAGGTAGACCTTTTTACAATAAGGTCCCTTTAGTTAATTTAGTTATTTATTAGTTAATAAATTTAATTTATTTAACTACCAATTGAGCCATACCGTGTTACAGTAGCCTCTATTTATCTTCGTCAGCGTTAGTTGATAAGTACACATTTTTCAATGTTGTTCAGGTTACTCATGTCCTTTAAAATACTATTAAAACTTCTCATTTTTCTATCATTTTTTATTTAATAAATGTAGTAGTAACAGTCTGAAATGAAGCATAACTGAAATATAAATGCTGTTAGAAGTATGTCCCAAGTGATGCTTAACACTTGGTCATGATAACTGTGTCGTTTAATGATTTGAATAATGAACCTTATTGTAAATAAAGACCCATGCTTGCTTAATTACTATGATCTGAGTCGCCTATTTTGGCTACATTTGATTCTTTGGACTTTTCATAAAATTGCTATTTAATTCACAGAAGGCTCCTTGAATGTCCACATGATGGCACTGCATCTTTAAAGACTGTTTGCAGGTTGCTAACAGACACAGATAATCATCCTTTGGTGAGTGTAACTCCCTCCTCTCCTCTACATCCTGGATGGAGTGTGCTTTGCATATTACTGCGAGCTAAATGTGAGTCTTTAGCCTGACAATCCAGCTAGATATGTGTCCCTATGAGCATATCATTTTCAAACAGTCGTAACTAGATGCTTTTGTCTAAAATCTGAGACACATTTCTCTTCTGATCTTGGCTTCTGACTGATCATCTTCGAGCCCCAGTGAGTGGCTTTGCTTTGATGTGAACTAACCTTTGTCAGCGGCCACTACCAACTTCAAAAGTCTTTCTGCATAATGAATGCAATCAGTTACATTGCTGTTTGATAAATCATGCCACCCCACGGCTGATATTCTGTATTGAATTTCATGTTACATGTCATATCACAATCGAAAATAGACATATGAAACTAAGTCACTCTCCTATACGTTTACATTGGTCTAGTTTTGGTCTAGAAAAAGTGTTAGATAGAATACTAATCTCTTCCACTTTCTAATGTGTGTGCATTGTATATTTCCACAAGGGGGCATCAGGTTTAGTGTATTTTATATTTTATATAATTTATATTTTATTATATATACCACTACAAATTGGTTCTCGGTGTATAATGTACACAACGCATGGGTATGCCGAAAGGCGGTCTTTCTCTCGATCATCGTATCCGATCTAGCGAGTGGCTGTGCACTGATGAAGGGTGGAGGGGTCGGGAGGTAAACTCTCATGACGGATCAACAGGAATCAAACTTATTTTTATGGCGAAGGGTGATGTGGATAGCATCATACTAGTTGGGTTGAACCGACAGCGAATACTAGAACGGTTGAGAACAATACTGAGAGGACAGACAATACAACAGAAACGTGAACTTCCACAGATAGCAAAGACAAAAAAACTATGAGCGTCTTTGCTGTACTCTAAGATAAATACGGAACACAAGCATGGCGTGATTGGGTGAACAAGACAAATTCATTCATAGGGAGTGGTTAGAGGGTAACCGGAGGTCCCCCCTGTGCTAGTCAGTAGGTACAACAAATGAATGTTATACTCTACAATTGATTAGGAAAGGGCATAAATATTTTTTAGGAGTAACGACAATAAAGCATCGCTAGATGACGCCAATGGTGTGAAGAGCTAACTCCTGGGGTTCGGGCATACAAACTGCTTACTCTCAATAACGGCATGTGGGCAAAGAAGACACTGGCGTGGAACAAACTGTGCCACTGCTGAGCTGCAAAAAGGCAGCTCTGTTCTACTCTTTTTATACAGATGGTTTAACTATCACGTTGATGCTTGAAGTAGATTTTTAAGCTCCCCAAGGGCATTGTCATGTTCGAAAATATAGAATAAAAGAGGAGAGAGAGGAGAGAGAGAAAGAGTTAAGAGGGGCTTGTGCTTTTACATAAAAGAGCTAGAATTTGAGGAGCGTTTTGGCATCACTAATCTTTTGTTTGGTGACTTCCACATCGCGTTGCGATCTTTGGACGGACTGTCCATTGTCGGGTATTAAATTCATTACATAAATACATCCAAAGCAACACCGCTCTCCTCGCTCTCACACCTCTCTCTCTCTCCTTATTGGGAAGGATGCTGTGAGGAAAGGGAGGAGTGGACTAAAATTGGTGCCCCTGAGCAGGAAAGCCCATATATGGAATCTGATAACGCTGTCATGCGACGTCAAAATAGCAGGTACATTGAGTGTGGGCTGAGAGAAAAAGAAGGGGGGGCTACGTGCGTGTGGCATTCAGTACGAGTGCGTCAAAACGGGAAGCTGGCAGTCTGTGAGAGTGCCTCTTTGTCAAGTGTGTGCGTCAGTCTGAGTCAGATAGCGTCTCATCACGAGTGTGCGTCAGTGCTGTTGCTGAGCAGTCTGCGCTCCGGGGAAAGAGTGAGGAGAACACTCTGAAAAGATGGGATACAGCGACAAGGGTGATGGAGTCATGGGAGCGACGAAAGGACAGTGGTTAGCAAAAGGGAAGGCATTAGGAGGAATTAGAATCCGACACATGAGTACTTTTAAGTGCACTTTAATATAAATGCCTCTGTTTTGACGACCAAATACACTTATCAGCGACACAAAAGAACACTGATCCACAATGTCCATTCTTCATAAATAGCATATGTCAAGTATGTTTTCATCTCATATGATAGAAATGTCTCTGATATGTACAGACCGTTGTTTGTACAAATGTACAAATGATTACAATCTTTAACCGTTCCGCATCATGCCTAACTAGAGGCACGTGCACCAAGCACCCTGTAAATCAGCATACATACAATAAAATACTTATTTTTAAACTTAGCATGTAAATAGCTAGAACATAGGAATCAATCCTTTACTTGACCGTAGACAACTCTACGTTAGCATGTCGACACCATGGGAATAGAATCATTCTCAACCCGTGTCGATTAGTAACTGAATATAAATAGAACCCCATCCATAATTTCTCACTCATTTTTTAAAACAAAACTTTGCTTTGTTTTTTAACCCCTCTCAAAAAAGAAGAATCGGTCATTCACACAGTCATTGTCACCACTCCACACCGCAAACAGCAAAGTTACGATGTCACCGTGGTATTCACTGAATAAAGGTGCTGTTTTCTTAGGTCTGCAAACTCTTCATGTGCCCAGGCACACAAAAGTTTCAGCAGATTGCAAGCATTACAAATATTGATGCTGCAAAAGTCCAGTGCAATTCCTTCTAGCCATGTCCATCGGAGTAGCCGGTTGAATGGATTCGTTACTCCATCACTCAGCAGTAGCTAGAAATAAGTCCAGTAATGTCTGTGCATGCAAAGCCATGCACAATATTTTGTCCTTCTCCCTGGCGGCTTCCGCTGCAGCTTGTGTCCACCGGCCAGTAGGAGAACAATGTGAAAACTTGACTTGTCTTGCACACAAAGTGGAATTTGTTCACATTTGTACATCACATTGAAACACATTTGAAATGATATGTCCAAGAATTGCATTCACAAACTCAAAGCCCAATGTAGTCTGAATTATGTCATTTATATTATTGTGTCTGACATTATATTTACTGAGCTGGAAGATTGGAGAGTAAAGGGAATCAGCTGTGGGAAACATGCTGATATTGATACTTTTAGAAACTGGTCACTTTTTGAAATACCAAATATTGATCTATTATGTGAATACTTTCCACACATTAGGCTTTGTGTGTGTGATGCTGGATGACAAGCATTGAGCTATAAGCTATCTGTTGTTTCTTACAGAAAGGTTAATCTTTTGTTCATGTCCTCAAAGTTCACAACTGAGTTTTTTCACTACAAGTGAATACAAATGCAAGTCTGTAAGTCAGTTTACACTTACAAAGTCAGAGCTGTAACTCTCACTCATATAAGCTCATGTTACATTATAGCAGAAATTATAAATTGATCTCTTAGTCCTTTTAGGACTTGTTTAAGACTAGTATATTGCATTGCTACCAGAGGGTTGCTCTATTATCAACATAAATGAATGGAAAATTAGATGAACAATTGTGAACATGACTATTTACTCTCAATGGATTTGAGGAAGTTCAAGTCTTTTTTGGCACTATATACATTATGTATATATTTATACAGATAATTAATATTCACTTTTCAGCAAAAGTAGCTCCATGAAATATGACAATATGCCATACTTAATGAAGTAAGTCACAGACTTATTTTAGAACGGAGGATCACTTCCACTCCCATCTGAAAGACAAAAAGAATGAACAGGGGACAAAATGTTAAAACCAATAATAACAACAGTTTGACAAAAATGGCAACAAAGCAAAGTGATCAGCAAAAAGGCCAGCTCTCACCTTTGCGGAAGCACTGTTGCAGTGCATGACTTTGGAGTTGATACAACTCAGGTTGTTGCCCCAAGCCAGGGGTGATCGAGGCACCTGCCCCAAACATGGGTTCCAGGGCGGCCAGCTCCTCGAGGAGGGACTGGGCGCAGGGCAGGCCGGGCGATGTGGGGCTGACAGGCAAGGAGACAGGCAACAAAACTGGGGAGGTGGGGGAGGCAGTCAGCTGCAGTGATGGAGATGTTGGTATACCCATGAACAGAGGCGATGATGCTACATCTGTCTCCATGGCAACTTCACCTGCCGCCTTCCCATCTGCCATGCTGCCTGTGTTGACTGGCGACATCATAGCCCCTCGCCCGGCCTCATTGTTACAGTGCGCCGATTGGACGCTACAGAAGTGACCGGCACTCACAGCAGAGACCCCATCAAAGTGCAAGTTTGGGCACCAGCACTCAGGACTGGAGGGGGAGGAGGGGGGCTAGAGGGGAGTAGGAAGAGAGTGTGCGGTGAGAGGGGAGCGGGGATGTTAGGTCCTGCAGAAGGTGTCTCCAAGATGACCTTCTCCTCAATCCAAGATTCCTCAACATCACGTAAGATGTTGACAGGGTACACAGGGATCTCTATGCCAGTGAACTGTTCAGTGGGATTAGAAAATTCACCCAACAGTGGTGAATGAATCAGTAAACATGGCAGCATTCAGCAGATTGTAGGACTGTGAGCCGTATCCTTAACTTGTGGAAGGAACCACTTGGGTCAGGGGGGAGTTGGATGCTAGGTAAGAAGCCCTGCTACTATGGGAGGTGCTGATGGAAGGAGGGGGGTGGGCTGGGCTAAGAGATAAGCGGGGGGTGTGGGGGAGGTATCGTCGGCTGCATCTACTCAACAACCCGTTTATCTCTTCGGTCTACGGTAGTTAGGATAGAGAATGTTAGAGCGGGTCATTGGTGTCCCAGTGAGCTTCAGGTTGGGAGACACTTCTGGGGGTAAGGTTCGCGTGCCTCTTCGGGTGGGGACGCAACAAGTAAAAACAGTGCCCCCCCGGACCAGTCATGCGTAAAGCCCTAAAACCGTGCAGTCACCATCAAACACCTGGACTGGCAGGAAGTATGAGGGAGTTTTCTCATAGAGCGACCGCACTGCAATGCCGTCCAGGCTGGAAAGTGAATCGTCTGTGGGTTGCGAAGACTCGTTAAGAAATCTTATTAAGAGGCATAAATAGTTAGAGTGTGCTTGTTGTTGGAGGACATGGTGGGGTCTTTGCCCTTCGCTGGTCGGTTGGGAGGGGCGCAGATGGAGAAAGAGATGGAGCCATCGTCGTTGTTACTGTTGCACTTGGAGCAAGGGGAGGTGGTGAGGTAGCCCCGGTAGGATCGAAGCTAAAATGAGGTTCCCCAAAGGGAAAATGGCTTCCACCTAGTTGAGGTGTGTATGGGGGTGTGCACTCAAACTCCTTGGGCTGTTGGGCCTGAGAGGTAGGCACAGGTGGAAGAGGAAGTGGCAAGGCTGGTAGAGGAGGGTCTATCTGGAATGCCGGTGGCAGCAGAATATTCTGAGTGAGGAAGTCCAAGTCAGACACTGTTGCAACCGTGACTGGAATAGGAGATGATGCCGAAGAAGGACTGGCCACAGTTTCACTGGGCTCATGTTGGAAGAAGCTCTCCTCTTCCAAGGAGGAGAGACTGGAACGTGGGCCACTCTCCAGTTGTGCAGGCTCCATTGAGGAGCTGCCACCTTGTTCCTCAGTAGATCCTGCACTGCATGTGGCTGTGCTGAAGTCAAATGACTGACCAGATAGAGTACATCTACTTGTCTTTTAGTACTTGTTGGAAACACTTGGTCGGGCTTGTACGAATGTTTTCTGGTACCTACGGTAAGCTTAAGGCTTTTCTGGGGGGAAGTGCTGGAGCCCCGCACCAAGGCCAGCTTGGGTTTGTGTTCAAGCTCACTCTTCGAGGTATTTAGACATTGTGACCAAGCCTCTGTCTCACTGTGGCAAAGAGAAAGAGACAAAGAATTAATTATATTCTTACTTATTTCAGTTTTAGGCATTAGTCTTGACTTTACAGATGTAGGCTGAGCCTTACCTGATGATGTAATTGTTACTGACAATAGGGGTTTCCCCAGTTTCCAGCTGCAAGACCATGTAAAGCCAGACCCATGAGTGATCTGCAGTCTCTACACGAACCACCATCTCAGCCCTGCCCTCTCCTCCCTCTTTCACTGTGTGTGGTAAAACGATGGGTAAGTTAAAACATTTTCAACTTCTTGTGAGGTTTTGTGTCATGTCTTAGTGGGTGGTCAGAAGTGCTTTTTTTACTACAGATGCCCATTACTCTGTATTGCTCTCTGTAAGTGTCAAATGTTTATAGGCAACTGTGAGCTAGAAGACCTAACCAAGCAAATGAGGCTGAGTTTTGTGTGTTTAGTCATTCAGGAGTGAGACTCACATAGGCTGCAGTGCTGAGCTGAGGCATGTGAAAGATCCTGAGGATGCAGGAAGCTGTACCAAGATTGGGACCGCAGAGTCTCCACATTTAGACCCAAATAAACATTCACACTGCAAGTTGGGGGAAAAAAGGAAAAATGTAAGAAAATTCTTATTTTTTCAAAGCACATTATTATTATTATATAACAGTTTTATAAAATGACTTAAGGCATTTAACCTCACCTGTCTTGCGCTTCCTGAAGTCTCATGTCACGGCTGTGCTGAGAACGGAAACATGGCAGGAAGAAGCTGCTCTCTACTGCTGGAGCTGAAGGTGGTTCTCTCTCTGGGGCAGTTCCACCTCGGGAAGTGTGAGGCTCCAGAGGAGCACAGAAACATATCCACACTGGGTTGGAAGTCCAATAGGATCCTTGGGAAGACTCATTGGGAGTTTGTGACAGGCAGCGGGCTCGGATTAAAACAAGCTTATTGCCTGCGCTCTGCCTACGCACTGATTTGGAGGTGTTGAATCTGCAGCGGAACAGAAGATCTAAGGAGGAAAGGCACGAAAATAATGAGCACATAGATATCTCATACGTATTCTCCTGTATCTGTGTGGCATTTTTTTAAGATCTTACCTGTGTCAGGTGAAGTTGGAGGCACCAAGTTACTCCTCATAATAAAGTGGTCTGCACTGTCTATTATGTCGTACACGCTGTCCCCTTGAGCGACCAAATCTACCTAAATATTCAAAAAAGAATACACTGTGGGTGAACTTCCTCTTTCATTCAAAATGCTTATGAATAGGCTGAAATAACTTGAGATGAAAGGGAGAGGAAGTCTATAAAGATTTAATGAGAATAACTTTTTTGTCTGCTTCACTCACCATTGAGTGTCCGAGGTGCTCTGAGACGCTGTCTGACAGGTACAGTAACTTTCCTTCTCCAGACAATAGCAGAAGAAAACCTGGCATCATTTGTTCCAACTCGTTCAGTTCATGAAATGTGAGGAATTCCGCGGTTTCCTCAGCACTGCTAGCTGCAGCTGTATCTGAAAGAAGTAATTTTAAGTCTGAATAAACTATTACATTTCATTCATAAGAAAAGTGAAAGAAAAGAAAAACCACGAAGGCGATAGCACTATTTTAGTTTCAGCACCATGGACAGCGTTTGTGTTTTTCAGCACCATGGAGAGAAATGTCGCTGTTTGAACTACATGTTCTTTTGTATCTTAAACATGGTTCTCTATTCGTATTTTTATACGCATAAGCAGCTCAGAGAGTGTTAAAAAAATCAAGATGCACCTGTTGCATCAACTCGCGGCAACAAGAGCGTAACATGCAGCAATTCCTCAACACTAATTCAGATCTATGAAGCTTTAAGGATTGCATAAAATACTTTTATTCGATTATTTTTCCAAAACAACTGAAATTATATTTACCTTGACTGAAGAAGACAGACTTTCTCGTGTACATGCAAGCGAGCGACATGATGTGAAGATAGGAGAGACGAGACTTGTCCCCATCGGAGATGGGCAACAAGTCCTTCAGGTTCCTAATCTCCGCGTTTATCTGGTCTCTTCGAGCTTTCGACGCTCCTTTTGTGGACCGATACATTGTGGTGACTGACGCTGAGAACTCTTACTGAGCTTCGCTGAAAATGTAGACTACGGTGCAAGTTTAGAAAAGTGTGAGGCTCCTTCCCAAAAGAGTTTAGGCGCGTTCACAGGTGTGTCATCTCAGCACATGTCCAGAGTACAGCTGCTCTTCTCCTTTCGCCTGCCTGTCCCGGGTTTCCCCCCGCGGTTCCGCCACAGCGCCTGGCTCAGGTTGCGGAGATTGAGTCAGTCGGCTGCTGCTGAAGCCGTCTCTCGCCCAGATATTCGGAGTCCGTAAATCTGGTGGAGTAACATTGCAAGCCGGTAACTTATATAGGCTGAGGTTTCACCAGTGTAGGGGGGCTCCCATCGCGCCAACACCGACGTAAAAAAGAGCGCAGGGGAAGGGGATGGAGTAAAAGGGGGGCCGGGGGGATTTATACGTCTCATATCAGTGTAAGCAATGCTGAATCTCACTCGTCTCACCCCTCCCAACCCGTGCGCTCTGACTCTGCTTCGACGTCAGCATCCCCTATCTCCGTTGATGACGCTGGCTTGAAATCGGGAGCTCCGGCGACGCAGAAAGCCCGATTTGGACAAAACCGAGCAATGGGCGGGGACAGAATGTGAAACGTAGACGGAGTCACCGCACTCCGGTGTATAGACGTGTACAGAGAAGGGGGGGCTCTGTTTCTGAGCTGCATACGAACTAGATAGTGGACCACTCTCCCCGAATCCTCTTGTGTGGCAGTGCTGATTACCTCCAACCGACCGAATTCAGATATGATTCAGAAAATGATCTTTGTGTTGTAGGCTATTCCAATGTCTTGCACAGAATGTTCATGGATGCAGAAAGGGTTTGCATGGAAGCACGGATGCAATCCTTGACATTAGTGCTGTAATTTCACGCATCGCTGCGTTATTTGCATCAGTTTCCACATCTGACAAGCTGTGTGATCACAGAATGAATCCTTTAAGGGATATACATTCACAAAATGGCAGATTGTAGTAGCTCTGACAGCATGCGGGACAATGCTCTGCGCTCATGATGACTTTAAATTCAGCAGTGCATGGGGTAACCGAGAACACAGAAATCTCTGCCTAATTATTATTAAATGCTTTCTCTCTGTCCTTATAAGGGAAACATTGGGCGAGCATAGACAAGGACAGCAGTCATGTCTTATGAGTTTGTGTGCGTAAGGCGACATTGTGGGGAAGAGCCAATGGCGCACTCAGAATCTATCAGCGCAATATGTAATAGGGGACACGTAATTGGTAGCTTCATTATGAGCTTGAGATGCTCCTGACGAGGGCAGTCTGAATGAGACAATAAGTTTAAGAATTAAATGGACATCAGGTAGGGTTATCCAACATGCCTAATTCACTGAATGGATTTTGTTCATGAGTGATTCTTATCTCTCAAAATACCCACTGTAATCGGGAAGTGTTATATATTTTGTTTAAACTGCATTACATAATACATTGCAAATTACAAAAGTATAATGTGATAACTTGCAATAATAATTATTTTATCGCCTCCATTTTATTTTATACATTTTAATTCAACATGGTAAGCACATAAGAAAACCGTATATATGTTAAAAAAACGCAAATAAATTTGAAAGCAATGCATAAAATATAGTTTAACGACTCTTAAAAACTCTCAAATGTTGTCTGCACGGTCCAATTTCTCTGTCATCTAATGTCAATTATGATCACAAATCAAATTATAAACCACATATGTTGCTTTAAACCACTGCACCTCTGGGTGGTGGCTATGTGTGATTTCACCCATGTAGCTCATTTAATTGGTTAAACTGGTGTTAAACTTGAAACCACTCCCTGGTCTCCCCTAATTAACCTAAAACACATGTCAAACAATTGCTCATATCACAAGCTCTACTGACGCTTCTTTGCGTTTTCTCTGGACAGTTTGTTCCATCCATAATGTCCGACAAGCCGGCCGGGTGTTACAGATAGAAGTCTCGTGCAGAGAGACTCCAGCCCTCGCTGCGTTTCTGCCATTCGAGTCTTCGTTTTCTGAAGAGGAAGCGAAGTAGCCTGTTTAGTGAAGGTGAGCTATTTTTAGCAACATGCAGAAACGCCAGTGCTTTTTGGAAAGTTATCATAGTGTTATCGTTGTAGCTTGCTGAGGTCATTCAACGATGCAATAGATCACGCGTTTAATTTTCATTCATGATAATTGACCAGCAGCGATCAAATACACATCTGGAGAGGAATATCTGTTTAATTTTCATAAACATGTTAATTTAGACGGAATTTAAACGTGTTCGTCACTCATTCACCGGTCTATCTCAGAGGCACGCGCATGTCTCTGAAACCTGTTGCGCGAGTGAATTGATCTGTTCGCTTTTTCTAAAAATAGCCCATGGCTAGTGTCTGACAAACGCACTCAAAAAGATTCGGCGACACATTTAGACTTTTTAATCACACATTTGTGTTTCGTGGTCAAAAATGGATATGAGTAGGAGTAATTGGGGGTCGAATATTACTTATCAGTAGGTTATATATGATATATCCGTGACATGGGCGGCGCTAGGGAGGGGCTAGCAGGTTCTTCAGCACCCCCCAAGAAAGACCAAAGCACTCCCAAAAAATGAAATAAAATAAAAGCATTTGACTCATAACGCATGCATAACTCGTGCAATGCAGCGTGACGTGATTTGCAGTCGCACTTTTCATAATGTCATAGCGTTTTATTTTTAAAATGGATCGGTTCCTTGTGCCAAGTAGGCCTGCATGCCCCCCGACTAAAGATTTCTCTAGTCAACTAGTCGCACGTTTATATTAAATTGATTAATATAGTAACCTACTAAACCATCCTTTAGGCATATAGGCGTGTAGCCTATATTCTGTGCTCAAGCGCGCGCATAAAGCTTGCCACCAAGCACCGGCAAAATTAATGATTATGAATGTGCCCGGGGAAAAGAAGACATTTGAATTTATTTATTAATAAACTAGTGCTTTCAGTGAGTGTCTACAAAGATGAAGTTACCGAATGCCGACGCGGACTCGTCGTCTTCACAGTAATGGAAATGCACATTTTTATATGGACTACATAATTGGAATACATATGTTTGTTTGTTTGTTTGTTCAATAGTAGACATTCCAAGATTTTTTTTTTTCCATAGATTTTTTTTGTGAGGCAAGTAGGCGGTTCATTGTTGTGACGCGCTCCATTTCTATGGAGAACGAAACCTGCAAAAATAAATAAATAAATACACAAATAAATATATATGCAAATAAATGTGTGTATATATACACAAATTCTTGTTTAAATACATATAGAAATATTTAAACATGTGATTAAAGTAGGCAAATAAATACAATAAATTGGTGGGCAAATGGAAAATATTTAAGGAAATGCTAAACTCATCCTAAATATTTTCCTTTGATCACTCATTTATTCCTGAATGTAGTTCCACTTTTTTTCCCCCCTCTGCGCAACATGCTAATGAGAGGGAGTCAACCATGGACTTGCTCGGGTCATGCTATAGCTGGGGGCGTGGCTTTCCCGGACAGGAGCATGCGATGGGTAGTAAATCCAGGAACCCAGCCTAGTATAGCGTACTTTTGATCGGTTCAATAAAAAGCATAATACAGTAGAAAAATGTTGGCTGTATTCTCCGTATAGTATCTGGACTTTTACACAAGGACCCACCGGAATGGCCAGAGGTGTCATTTTCCCGGCATATTCGCAACTATAGGGACCGTCTCTAACGTTACCATCCGACATTGGCTACACTTTTCTAACTTCAATAGCATTGAGGGAAAATTAATAGTGCCTGTAACAACACAATGTGATGTGGTCATGTAGGTCGCGGTGATAATGATCCTTTTAGATTTTTGATATTTATGCAAATAACAATGTAAATTCATCTGTACACTGTAAAACTTCTGTAGAAATAGTATACTAACTGACAATCCGTTCGCTGTAAAAAAAAAAAAGTAAGATCAACGTAGAGGAACTGTATAATGAAGTTTCAATTTACTATGCAAGGTTAGAATGTATATGTATTCAAGGTATCCACATTTTCATGATTATATCGTTATTTGCACTGTATTGCGTTTCCATTTAGCATAGATTTTTCCCTGCTATCAATTACATTATCAGACCGGACCCAATTTTGGGCCACAACCCACTAGTTAAAGCCCCTGCTGACAGTTTAGTAAAGTAGAGGACAAAAACAATTGACCCCAAACCACCATGATGTCATTTAATTTGTATGAGTGGAGTAACAGAACATGAGGCCGACCTTCTCTAAAGCATCATAGTCCATCTTAAAGGCCCAAAGCTGCAAGCGGGCGGACAGCTCGCTGATGGAGGACAGAATGAGGAGGAACTGCTCTGCGCTGCCTAGCGGAGTGTCAGGGTTCGCCAGCTGGGCCTCCTGAATCTTCTGCGTCTCCTCCTCCGTAGGAATCATTGTTAGGATTTTCTACGAAAGAGCACAAGACCCAGCAGGGAGTGTTAGTATCACTGTCAGAAACCATTGTATATGGGGATTCACCCCTAGAAAGGCATTTGCTCCATCAATCATCTGAGCGTTGATGAACAACAACACCTGGGAAGACACTGCATTACTAAAAAATGTGGGAAATGATGACTATTTCACTGCTATTTCATCTGCTATGGGCATATCCTGCTGTTGCATAACTGAATAATTGAATAAAAAAGGTAATTTCTCCTGACCAGAACATTTTTGATAAAATCTTGAGAAGCATAAATTGCGGTTGTCAGTGAAAACATAACACTCTCTGCAGAGACATAAAGGGTGGAGAGAAACACTCTAATCCATTTTTTCCATGACGAAAGATAAAAAAATGACAGATTTTATGAGAAAATGGGAGCTCCATTATTCACATGTTGATATTGAGACATTTACCTCAGATCTGTATCATGGGCTGTAACAGCCTAAATGAAGCATTTTTCTAACCTTTAATCTTTGAGATGAATTACATGGCTGCTGCCAAAAATGCTTCAGTTTTTGCAGGAAATCCACATAATATTTAAAGTCGCCGGCCAAACCAACTTGCTAAACATTAGCTTTAAGGGTAAAATCTATTGGTTTTGCGGAAATCCAAAATAAATGTGTATGCTCTCAGGGCAAAGAGGTTGAGTTATTTTGGACACAAGCTTTGACTCGATGCTTTCGATTTGCCAACTCGACTACAGTACAGTTGTAGAGAGCCATGTATTTTGGTAAAAATATGTTTTAATGTAGCAGTCTGGGGATGATCATAAATGCCTGAATGATTGATGTAACAAGAGAGAGAAAGAGAACGAGAAAGAGAAAAAAGAAAGAGAGAGCGAAAGAGAGAGTGAAAGCGAACTGTAGAGGGGTTCAAGGAATATGTGACTCACGTGGACTCAAAACAAGGTTAGTATTAAGTACAGATGTGTTTTCTGCATGGTAACCTGTAACGGGTAACCATGCATTGTACTAGTTTTATGACTGAAACGTATGTATTGAGTTTAATTGTAGCTTTTCTTAATAATTTCATCATGTCAAATTTGCTTCATTACTTGTGGCTGATTTGGCATAATTTGCAAAATGGAATGTGATTTTAAACTGGTGCAGCATTACCTCTATGCCCTCTTTGCTCAAGGCATACTCATCAAAGTTGAGGATGGCTGTTTTGATTGTGCGAGGAGGCGGCAAGACCGTCAGGCCAATGTTGATGGCGTTACTTCTTTTGGAATCCAGAACGATGATCTCCTGACGCTTCCCATCTGCTGCAGTTTTCTGAAATCAGATATATAAACAGATAATCAGAGTTATTCATAATGACTGTACTTTGAGGGGTCAAGACATCAAGCTTGGCTGGTTAGCTTCAGTAGATTAAAAAAAAAAAAAAAAACAGTTTCTATGACTATGGGTTTTCTGCCCTGTGGATTTTTTAAACACGCTTATATACTCTCACTAGTTTAATTTGTATTCTAAAAAGGTCAAACAGTTCACACACATGCATCACAAGAAAATCTTGATATTTTTGTCATTTTTATACCAGATCTCAAATACATATGTTTTGAGGGATTACATTTTATGGTAAAAATGCACCATTTAAAACCGTTTGACTTTTGAAATGTTAAGAGTCCTAATTTCATGTTAACATTTTATGCACTAAATAATATTATCTCACAATACATTAATACCATCACACATTCCACAAGTAGACAAAACTGTTTAGAAATGCCATTTAATAAAAGTTTATGTTCTCGTTGACAAAATTTTACAAAAACTATTGCTGTTGTGTCACGGAATGTAGTTTTTTAGGCAAGAATTTAGTTGTTTAAACTTCAAATATGGGGTTTATTAATAAAGATAGTGCCTATTTGAAAATTGGCTTCAACATTTCCAAAAAAGGATGCATTCAATTGATAAAAGGTGACAAGACTTTTACAGCGGTACAAAAAAAATTCTGTTGCAAATATATCTTTTTATCACCAAGACTCTGAAAAAGACAGTATCATAATACACATCTATTCTCCCACACCTAATATGAAATAAGGATCCTTCAGCCTGTTCTTACTCTCACGCTGGCCACTGAACTGAGTAGGAAAGGCATTTCTTTAATGTGGATAATTACCCCAAAACTGGCTTCCTGAGAAATGAACACAAAGCTGGGATACGTTTAATCTTTACTCTGCTGAAAAGGCACGCAAGCACCTGAGAGCTATTTTGGGACTTTGATGGAGAATATTTCTGGAGGAGTAGAGCCATGATGGTACTCTGTCTGCTGCCAAACAGGGGGAGAGGAGGGGCTCTGGGGAAAAAGGGAGGGAGAATGGGTCGAAAATGAAAAACAGCTGGAAAAGGTTGCTCAGAGCAGAGAGGAGAGGAAACCCCATGCAGGCCACATTTCTGAGACACCATCTTAATAGCGAACAAGCCA